>JBBBDQ010001279.1:245000-305000 GCA_037127315.1 Ascarosepion bandense | reverse complement strand
ATTTTATTAAAAAACAGCAGACACAATCTTTGAAAATTATTTAATCACACACACACACGCACACACACAAGTGTGTGTGTGTATGTGTGTTTGTGTGTTTGTGTGTATGTGTGTTTGTGTGTGTGTGTGTGTGTGTGTGTGTGTGTGTGTGTGTGTGTGTGTGTGTGTGTGTATGTGTGTTTGTGTGTGTGTGTGTGTGTGCGTGTGTGTGTGCTATGGAGTCAGGATGGTGAAGTTAACACCTGTCAGCTAAATGACATATATATATATATATATATATATATATATATATGTATATATATATATATGTATAATTATCAATTCACATAACTATATATAAAAAGTAAATGCCGGAGAACTCGGAATTGTAAAACTGTTGGTTCTCTTCATGGATATATATATATATATATATATATATATATATATATATATATTATAAGGAAGTGAAAGAACAGATAGATTAAAACCCACTGTTCATGCATTTATTTTTATAAAGAGGGCTCAATACAAAGTGGAGCCTAATATTGTAATTTTGTTATTACAATGGTTTATAAAATTTTTATGTTTCAGAACAATACTGTTCTTCTTCAGGTGATATTTGAAAAATAAATGGTGATAATGATTTATTTAGAAAATATCAGATGAATACATGGTTATTTAGAAAATTATGGAGTGGTAGTTGGAGGAAGTTAAACAGTATGCTTGTAGGTGTGTCAATATTGCTCAACCAAAAGTGAGTATTAGGTTGGATTATGTCGTTGAAAATTAGGGTCGCGAAATGATACAAAGTAGCATAATATCAAGAGATGAGATTTTTTTTAATTTTGTCTGGGTAACATTATGGGACCATACATTATTTAAATGGGTAGAAAATCATTTTTAATAGCAGGTTTGGTTTTAGGTTGTTTTAAAACTTGATTTTGCACTACCTCATCAACTAAAGGGGAAATTGTTTAGTTAGAATTAGAATTAAATAATTATGGTATCAGTCAGTTAAGTGCCATACGTGAAACACGCTTGGGCGATCATGTCTTGAATGAGACACGACTGACTGGACTGAATGAGACACGACTGACTGATTATCTCACAGTAGGTTGGCTTTCTGCGGTTGCCAACCAAGGCTCTGGAACCCAATCTGTCCTGTTATTTAACCCATAATTGGAGGTAAGAGACGGATTAATACATTTCCCAAGGGTATTTGCACGTATTGTGTGGGTAATTTATTTTAGTAAAATAATTTTAAAGTAATATTAAAACATATAAATGAACAATTGTAATTAATTAAATTTTTTCGATGTTTACATAAAACCGTTAATTCATCCCTACTGTTCAGCAGTACGTTTTTTTTTTAGGGAACCTTATAATCTGCTGCTTTTCATTCAGGCACAGAGGACAAATGATTTACAGATTCTTGATTTTTCAGAATTTTCCATTTTACTTTGGGGTTTTTATTTGTATCTTTTAACTGCCAAAAATACTCAGAAAGGGATGTTTGGTTTCGGTACGTGTTAATGTATAATTAGGCAGAAACCTTTCTTCCGAACATCTTTCATTGAATACCCCCAAGAAGGAAGATTTAATTGATTCTTTATGGAGTTTTTCCAACATCCTAACATTTTTCTGTTTTGTTGGCGATAAGGAATTCCAGTTTTGTTGGAGATAACAAATATAAAAAATGTCCATAATCTGCATCGTCCCGAGCGCTTTCGGCCACTTCTATAGCCATTTTCAAGGGTATTTATGTTTCTGCTGTTGTTTTTTTTTCTTCTCATGTTTTGACTGTTACGTAGTAAGGTATTTTGTTTTGTTTTTGACAAAGGGGCGTTCATTCTAAATTCTCACATGGTGTGCCTGACCGGAAATTGCGTGAGCATCTTTCTATTTTAAAATACTTTCAATACTCTATTTCCACTATTAAATAGTGTAAGGTTGATGGTCAGGAGAGAAATATTTGGTATATAGTGCCTCTCTAATAGCGAGATGTTTTTGATATTGTGATTTATACAGAATTCTTGTGTTCTCGACCAGAATTTTCTTTAAGGGTACTTGTAAATTATGGGTTATTTTCTTTAAGGGTACTTGTAAATTATGGGTTATTTTCTTTAAGGGTACTTGTAAATTATGGGTTAATAAATGCTTTTATATGCACTTTGGTTTGATAAATAAAAATGCAACCACAACTTCTACTCCAACAGTTTCTTTTCTCGTACTTCCCGACTGTGGAATTCCCTTCCACATGACTGCTTCCCCGACAGCTACAATCTCCAGAAGTTTAAATGTAAGGTCAATAGACACCGCCTAACACAATAACTCACTTCCATTCTTTCAAACACTCTTCCCATTCTCCCAACTACCTGTCACCTCACTTCTGACATTTCCTATATCTTTTTTTTTTTTAATCATATCACCCCAAGCAAGGCGGTAACGCCACTGATGCGCAGGGGGCTACGTAAGAGTAAGAAGATTGGAAAATAGAAAACCGGAAACCACATCCTAAACAAGTAACAAGGGATGAGCCTCTTCACCTGTTCAATAGACGTGGGTGGAGTGTGAACCGGGCGATAGTTTAGTCTATCTACTCCAATTGAAAAAAAAAAAAGAGTAAAAGAATGGAAAAGAGAAAGCCGGAAACCACATCCTAAACAAGGAACAAGGCATGAGCCTCTTCACCTGTTCATATATATATATTGATGGGAGGGGAAATCACGTGTAATTAATTAGCGAGGGAGAATTAAAATAAAATATCCCCCAACAAATTTAGAGACTTTACTGCCGGCAGAGAGAAGATTTCCGTAATGATATAGAGACTGATACCAAAATCTTAAAATAATTATTGGAACCAGCCTTATGGATAATTCTAAACCACTTTTTCTTATATGACTTGGCACATGCTATATTCGCAACTATAACCGATTCCATATTTGTAGAAGGAAGGTAACACATGTTACTTATTTTGCCAAGTCTTATTTTCGAAGGCACAAGCTGATTAATCCTCGTTTCCAAATGTAAAGTGGTACGCCCCACATAACCAGCAGCACAATGGCAATTAAATTCATAAACCAAATTACTCAATTTGATGTAGGGCAAACTATCTTTACGAAACGACGGAAACGTTCGACAAATAAAAAATTCCTTAAAAAATTCCGGACACTTAGAAGGCCCCAGCTTAACTCTTTAAAGAGAGCTTTATCCTTCACTTTAGAAGACTTGGGAATATTAATCTCCTAAAGTCCTGGGGCCTTCTAAGTGTCCGAATACGGGAAACAAACAACCTATTTTTGATAAACTAAATAGCGAATCAGGTCAAATTTAAAAAGATCTGCTACATATTTTTTTACACACACACACACACACACACACACACACACACACACACACACACACACACACACACACAGGTACACGCAGACATACCGTTAACGACAGCAGTAGCAGGGAAAGAGGACCATTCATTTAAGGCACGCTCCCCGATGATTCTGAAGATGAGATTCTGATCTCGAAATATTAATGAATAATAAATAGGTAATACCCAACACCTTCCTTACCTTCCTTTATTAGACTAAACGCACTGCCTTCAAATACCTACCCATACACCATATATATATATATATATAGTCATCCGCAGACAGATTTATTTCGCTGTATCACAGCTCATCAGTACGGTTAGACATCTGATTGCTTTTACCCAGGATTGAAACCCGACCAAATTGGCGTCAGTCTGGCGTTTCTACATCTGAGCTATGGGAAGCAGACTTTTAGCGTATGATGTATCATGCGCCAGTAGTTAGAGTGCTCTAATTCATTAGTAAAAGAGCGATATATATATATATATATATATATATATATATATATATATACTTCTATTTTTTATCTTTTTATTAAAGATTATTTTCAGAATGTTGAATTTTTTTTTTTGTCTTTGGGATGAAAACAGAAACATATGTGTTGGGAAACTGAGTATGAACTGCTGAATATTAAAAATTTAGTGTTCTTAAGGAGTTAGCGTTTCCCTTGTTGCACAGTTACAACTGATGTTTACGTTCATATTTCACCCCAACATAATTATAATTCCACCAATAAGAACACTAGTCTGATGAAATCCCTTTAAAGGACGTTTCAAAGATTTTTTTATTTAATTACTTAATTTAATTTTTGATCCAATGTACTTCTCAAAATTTGACTAAAAGGCTAAACAATGCTTTCTCTTGAGGAAGAATTCTTAGTCGGATCAAGAACTTTTCAGCACTGCCCCCCCCATATATATATATATATATATATATATATATATATATATATGTATGCTCTCGCTAGTCAATAGATCACTGTAGGGAAGGATATATTTTTTAAAAACTGTAGCCACTTATGGTTTTATGCAAAGTTCTTTGGTTACCGAATCGAACGCAGTTCGGTTTGGCTAGTGAATTGAACGCTCTCGGTTACTGGCTGTTTTTTTACATTCTGTGAATAACATGCTATGTGTCTACCTTTCTCTGCTTAGGGGTAAGATCTCTGTCTGATAACAAAGCATTCATATTTCGATCTCAGCTTGAAGCAAACGGTTAATTTAGCTGCACTAATGAACTGTGATATAGTGAAACAGGCTTGTATGCGGATGATTATATACGATTGACATACAAATGCAGATGATTATATATATATATATATATATATATATATATGACTGACATGTGGCCGTGTGGCTAGAACGTTCGCTTTTTGACCATGAATCTCACAATGGTCGATTTATCAGAATGTTATCCATCTGGAGGCGATCCCAGTGTGCGGAGCCTTTGGTATAAGGTGCCCGAAAAAAAAAAAAAAAAAAAAAGAAAAAGAAAAGAAAAGAAAAAATGCCACGGTTTGAACCGTGAGTGAAAACATACCACGGGTTGAACTTGTGAGTGAAATTGGGTGGACGAGACCGTTTGGGAGTCGTCGATGGTTTTGTTAGCACGAACTCACAAGTCATCGTGACCGAGGGTTTCAGCGTCGTGGTCTTTTTCAGACTGTTGTTCACGAATTATAACACTTCTCTCCGAGAAGCTGTAACTAAGGTCTACTCAGCATAGTTGCAGTATAAACCAAAGGCTCCGTGGGTGTTGATTAAACACAAATGTGCCTGAACAGGCGTCTGTTACGGGGATTAGCTAGCAGCCCTAAAGTATGAACAAATCAAAGAAAGTTTTTTTTTTTTAAGTTAAGCTTCGGCCAGAAGATTTCGAAGTTATTTTCGGATATTCTTCTGTTTTTCTAATTTTCCGATTCAGCTACAGGCAATTTGCCAGTTTCGGAATTTCGTGGCCTTGCATAACTAGACAGTATTGTAATGTTCTCGCTTTGTAAATTATTAAAAGATGTTTTAAGAAGAATTTTTAAAAAATCCAAATTAAAAGCACACAAACCCACATGTGTGGCTACTGACGATCATTGTTCATAAGACATCTCTGGGCACCTCGACGTAGTGTACTTATTAACAAGCTCGTCTCGTTAGAACAATTACGACCGGATGCCTCATATTTTCGGCTTTGTGTCACAGCTGAGCTAAACTTAAAAAACATAGACACGTTAAGAAATCCTCTTCCTCATCAATGAAAATAAAAATTCGCGAACTGTTGCAAAAAATAGTATTCCAAAAACAACGAAAAGAACTAGATGACCCATTGAGTAGAACTGAATCAAAATCACTGAAAACAATTTTGAAGTATAAAGACGAAATCAAATTTTGCATGTCAGTGTAAAAAGATTTTATGATCAACAAAATGTGACGGAAGGGACTTAACGTACGAGCGTGAAAAACAAAAAACAAAACAAAAACGAAACAAAAAACAAACAAAAAAAAAAACAAACACGCATATACAGGTAGAAAATGGAACGTCTCGAAAGAACTGAATGCAGCAAAAGAAAGAATCCGAGAAAAGGCAATACTAGGGACCATAGCTACTGGACACGCGGGCCTCGGGTTTTTTCCCTCAGAAAAACATGACAAACTGCAAGGAAAAAAGAAAAGTCATCTTTTGCAGGAAGAAATCAGAAACGGCGAAGAAGAGAAACGAATAGCAATCCAAGTCGGGATGAGACAGCAAGGGGCATGGACCAAATGGAGCTCTATGTTGAAACGCCAAATCAAATGGTCCGAAATATGGCACGGTGACTCCAGATTAAAATTTCTGATTCGGGCAGTATACGACACCCTGCCAAGCCCCACAAACTTACAATTATGGTATAAAACCCAGTCGCCAAATTGTCATCTTTGTGGGCGCAGAGGTACCTTAAAACATATCCTGAGTAGCTGTAAATCTGCACTAGCTGATAGGCGTTACATGACGATATTCTAAAAGAGATCGTGAAAATAGTTCAAAATGCTATCAAAGAGAATGTTTACAACCCAGACACAAGGCAGATAAAATTTATTAAAGCGGGCGCGAAAATCCCATGAAATAGAAAGGTAAATCCAAACCTGCTATCTCCTGCAACAGACTCGGAACTAAGGGCCGATATAAGCTCAAGATTGAAATTCCCAGAGCAAATTGCCATCACAAAACTTCGCCCAGATATAGTTTTCTTCTCACATAATTTGAAGAAGATAGTCTTGTGGGAACTAACGGTCCCCTGGGAAGAAAACGCAGAAGAAGCTCATGATAGGAAGAAGTTAAAATATGACGAACTGCTGGAGAGTTGCAGGATTAAAGGCTGGTGGGCTAGCTGCACTCCTATAGAAGTGGGGACTAGAGGATTTGCAGCAAGGTCCTTATGCAAAGCCTTAACAGATATTGGGATAGTGGGAGTAAAAAAAAGGAAAGCACTCAAGACAGCGGAAAGAACAGCTAATTGGTTATGGATCAAAAGAGAGAGTGCCTGGATTCCAAAACAAATTGTTAGCTAAAGTTTCCCGAAATTCTGCGTTTAAATTAATGTTTCAGACGAGCTCATGTACGATTCGCCTCTAAATGGAAAGTGGCTCTGACTGTCGCCAATCAGAAGTATTTGCAAGGTTTCGTACCGGGCCTAAACGTAATTTTCCAGTGTCTGAAAGCGCTTATTGAGGGTTGGCCGGAGGCTGATCATCTCTGGTCGGGTCGGCGCGGTGAGGGGGGTATGATGTTGAAAGACCCGAAACCCCCTAGTTATGCTCGCGATGACATCACTGACGACACCCCCTAGCGCCCCCCCATTCCGGTGCGTATGTTGGAAATTATTATAATTAAAATAATTACAACAATAATAGTAATAATAATTGTCATAATAATGATAATAATAATTACAATAAAAATATAAAGACCTGGAAATTGAAATAGAAAAAATGTGGAAATTGAAAACAAGATTTGTGCCAGTGATAGTAGGTTCACTTGGAATGATAAAAAATGGAACAAAACAACACATTGAAAGAATCCCTGGAAACCCCAGCTTAAGAGATATACAAAAAATTGTCTTATTAAGTACAGCCCACACACTAAAGAAAACTTTATCTATGTACCGCTAGAGATGATAGGGAAGATAGAAAAAACATGAAATGGGGCCATAACAATACACCACGACCTGCCTTCGGTCACCCCGCAGACTTGGTTGGTAGTGAGACCAAAGCAGAAATCGAAATATGATGAAAAATGACACACTAATAATGATATTATTGTTAAAAACCGAAAAAAATGCCTGTTAATTGATATGGCTTGTCCAACGGATTGTAACATAGCAACCAAGGAATTCGAAAAACTGTCAAAATATAAAGACCTGGAAATTGAAATAAAAAAAATGTGGAAATTGAAAACAAGAATAGTACCAGTGGTAGTAGGTGCACTTGGAATGATAAAAAATGGAAAAAACAACACATTGAAAGAATCCATAGAAACCCAAGCTTAAGAGATATACAAAAAATTGTCTTGTTAGGTACAGCCCACACACTGGGGAGAACTTTTTGTCTGTGTAACGCTGGGGATGTCAGGGGAGATAGAAAAAACATGAAATGGAGCCATAACACACCATGACCTGCCTTAGGTCTTCCTGCAGACTTGATAGGTAGTGCAACCATAGCAGAAATAGAATTATGACGAAAAATGACAAAACATTAAAGATAATAATAATTACAATATATTAATAATTACAATGATAATAACTACAATATTAATAATATTAATTTCAATAATAATAATAATTGTCATAATAATAATAATAATAATAATAAAAGCTGGTTCCTACCACAAACAGATTTACGAGTGAGAGACGGAGATAGAAGTTTAAAAAAAAAGTAAAAGCGAACACCCTTTCATAGAGATGAGACCCCTTAAATATACTTAAACTATCGCCCGGTTCACACTCCACTCATGTCTATTGAACAGATGTAGAGGCTCATCCCTTGTTCCCAGTTTAGGATGTGGTTTCCGGCTTTCTTATTTTTTCCAATCTTTTCACTGTTTTCTTTTTCTTTTTTCTTTTTCTATTTTTTTCAATTGGAGTAGATAGACTAAACTATCGTCCGGTTCACACTCCACCCACGTCTATTGAACAGGTGTAGAAGCTCATCCCTTGTTCCCTGTTTAGGATGTGGTTTCCGGCTTTCTTTTTTCCAATCTTTTCACTCAGCCCCCTGCACATCAGTGGCGTTACCGCCTTGCTTGGGGTGATATGATTAAAAAACAAACAAACAAAAAAAAACAAACATAGGCAATATATTCATGTCTATGATTAAATGGTTTCCCGAAAGTGACGGGCGGTTTTAAATCTGCCCTTTAATGATTTTCTTTGTTGTTATTTTCCTGTTTTGAAGTGAAACGTTCACAAAGGAAGGAGATACGTTTTAATGGCAGATAACGAAACAAAATGTAAGATTTTATGCACCACAAAACATTTAAAATACTTCCTTGAGAGAAGATGACTTAAAAATCTAAACTTATTTATAAATAGAACTTTGTCTGTGTGTCTGTATGTGTGTGTCTGTTACCTATAAACACTCCCTCCAGTTATGGGTCAAATAACAGGACAGATTGGGTTCTATAGCCTTGGCTGTCAACCAGTCTACCACAGAAAGTAATGGCAACCTACTGTGGGATAATCTTCTGCCCAGTCAGTCATGTTTCGAAAGGGACATGATCGCCCAAGCGTGTGGCACTTAACTGACTGACTGCATTTTGCTTTTGTAAATACTATGTATTTCCTGTTACAGTGAATTTCTATATGTGCTAATGTGGGCCTGAAACTTTTTCAATCCCAAAAATAGGCCACAAGGAAGAAAAGGTTGAGAAACACTGATCTAAAATACATTTTGCGAACATCTCTGTCTTTCCCATCTGGACAAATCAACCCCTGTGTTTAGCTTTTCATTCGTGAAGGTGTGAACAGATATTGCTGAAGTATTTGGTGAAGATTCAGAACATGAAGATTACGTCAAGAAATGAAGAATCCTCTTCTAACTTATTTAAATGGGCCTGGGGACTGCAGGAACAATGTAGTCCTTAGTCAGAAGTTATGTTTTCTATCACATTGAATAATGTTACCAATACCTGGTCTGGTGCTCCTGCTGTAGAGCTTGAGATTATTAACAAAATCCAAAGAAGGGTCTGCAATATAATCAACCCTGACCAGGCATCTCAGATTTAGTCTCTTTCTCATTGACGTAATTTGACTTGTCTCTGTTTTTCTACAAATATGTTCACGGCAACTGCTTTGATGAGCTTTTTTTCTTGGTGTCTGACTACAAGAATTTAAGCATGCTACTAGACTGGCAATTAGGTCTCACTATTTTACTGTTGAACTAGCTAGATGCAACTGCCTCTTCTACTCTTACAGTTTCTCATAGTTCCCTCTGTGGATATCTATTTTTTTCTTTTTTAATCGTATCACCCCGAGCAAGACGGTAATGCCACTGATTTGCAGGGGGCTACATAAGAGTAAAAGATTAAGTAGAAGATAGTGAAGAGGAAGACGAACCAGTTAGAAAGGAACAAGAGAATGATGGGAATGCAGGTGTGATGACAGTTGCAAGGGTGGAGAGAAAGAAAAGCATATACAGGGCGGTGAAGAAAGAACTAGAGTCAAGTGTTTAAGAGATGAGTATTGGCATTGCAATTAAATTTCTGGGGGTTGTAGCCGTCAGGAAAGCAAGAATATGGAAGCGAGTTCCACAGGCGGAAAGTGCGAGAAAAGAAGCTGAAGGAGTAGAATTGTCGTCTGCATTTGGTTAATCTAACTGTGAATAGGTGGGACCCAGTTGCCAATCTGGTTGCACGAGTAAACACCTGTTACAGAGGCACCAGTGACTTAAGTTCGTTTGAGCAGAAGCCATTTTTGCAAATAGAATGAATATCCTTTGACATGGAATTTCTATGTGCTTATGTGGGTCAAAAATTGTACAAAGAATACGCCACAGTGAAGAAAACGTTGAGAAGCTCTGCTTCCTACGATTGAACAGGTGTTATACGTATTACTTATTTATTCACAGGTGCTATAAAAATTGGCTGTAGTAGAGGTGGGGGAAGATCTGTGTGTTTACAAAGTTAACGGCAGGTAGATATGTACGTATATTTACATACAAAACTGTCGGAGTGGTTTATATATAAGATTCGATTCAACAAAGCTTTTAATGAAAATAAAATAGAGGAATTAATTCCGGCAAACATATCCGTCGCAATTGCCTTTAATCATTTCACCACAAGTAAGGCAATAAAGCCTCTGCCTTCTAATGGTGTTACTAAGTGTGACAGAAAAAAAGAAAAAATAAAACGAGGAAAATTCTATATGTATGTAACGGTTTTAATGAACAAGATACATGATTAACGAATGAGAATTGATTCAAACAAAATTGAAAATAACAAAGATTTGTCTTTTTGTCTGTTTTTCTCAATCTCTGATGAAGGTTTAATAAAAGTGAAACATGTTAGATTGATAAACGTTTCCTATTTGTTCCTTATCTTATCATATATTTCTTCTTTGCCTCCATAATCCAGTCTCTGATGAAGCTTTAATAAAAGTGAAACATGTTAGATTGATAAACGTTTCTTATTTTTTCTTTATCTTATCATATATTTCTTTCTTTTTCTCCATATCCCAGTCTCTGAAGAAACTTGAATAAAAGCGAAACGTTTTAGATTAATAAACGTTTTCTATTTGTTCTTTATCATATTAGAAGAAGGAAATTACTGCAAAAGTAATTCAAACTTACCAAAAAGGTAGCTTTTAAAATTCCACTTATCCTATTGGCACAATGCTTCTATGACGGTCTTTGGGAATCCAATTCGTAAAAGTTCAAATAATCTATTACTCTTGGGGTCATCAGGAGAGAATGTGCACCGTTTCGGGGCCTTCCTCTCTAATATATATGTAAATATGTGCGTGTGTGTGTGTGTGTTAAAGGAATTAAATTATTACATCATATTTGTTTAGTTTGTGAAAGGCACCTTTCACTATTCCCACGTACGTTTGAATTTTTCTTGATTGTTGGTTGGCCGATTGTTTTCATTTTATAGTGGCTAATCCATGTTGTAGACGCCTGCTCAGTCAAATAATAACAATAATAATATCTGAAAATTGAAATAGAACAAAATGGGGAAATTGAAAAGAAGAATAGTACCAGTGATAGTAGGTGTGCTTGGAATGATAAAAAAAAAGGAACACAATAACACATTAAAAATATCCCTGGAAATGCCACCTTTGGAGATATACAAAGAATTGTCTTGATGATTACAGCCCACACACTAAAAAGAACTTTGTTCATGTAACGCTAGTGGTGTTATGGGAGATAGAAAAACAAATGAAATGTAACCATAGCAACACACTACTACCTGTCTTAAGTCTTTCCGCAGACTTGGTAGGTAGTGTGACCATAGCAGAAATAATAATAATAATAATAATAATAATAATAATAACAATAATAATAATCGCAAGACCAAAGTCTTTTCACTAGAAACTTACAGGCAAATATTATACATAATAATATGGATCCAAAATGCAAGTTTTGTGATAAACACCAAGAAACAATAGACCATCTAATCTCAGGCTGTTCTGTACTTGCATGCCCCAAATGAATATAAAAATCGCCACGATAGAGTGGGGCAATATTTACATTGGATAATGTGTAAACTCTATGGAAAATCTGTAAACAAACACTGGTATGAACATTACTCAACAGCGGTTACAGAAATAGATGATGTCACCATTCTATGGGATTACACCATCTACACAGACAAAAAAATTGAAGCAAATAGGCCAGACATTATAGTTAAAAACCAGAAAGAGAAAACTTGTCTATTAATTGATATGGCTTATCCATCGGATTGTACAGAGCAACCAAGGAATTTGAAAAACTGTCAAAATATAAAAACCTGGAAATTGAAATATAAAAAATGTGGAAATTGAAAACAAAAGTTGTGCCAGTGATAGTAGGTGCACTTGAAATGATAAAAAATGGAACAAAAGAACACATTGAAAAATCCCTGGAAACCCCAGCTTAAGAGATATACAAAAAATTGTCTTGTTAAGTACAACCCACACACTAAGGAGAACTTTGTCTATGTAACGCTAGGGATGATGGGGAAGATAGAAAAAACATGAAATGGAGCCATAACAACACGCCACGACCTGTCTTAGGTCTTCCCGCAGACTTGGTTGGTAGTGCGACCATAGCAGAAATCGAAATATGATGAAACATGACAAAATAATAATAATAACCAAAAACAATTTACCATAAAAATAGAACTTAGCTGAAGAAAGTGACAAAAAAAAAAACTACAAAAAAAAAAAAATGCAAGAAAACCGAGTGCATCGTCATCAGCAAAAAGAGCAGCCCAAAATGCCAAATACATGTGGGGGATACTAAAATCAAGCAGGTACAAAAAATTTAAATACCTGGAAAGTGTTCTAACAGAAGACGGAAAGTGCGACGCAGAGATCAGAAGGCGAATTGGCATGGCGAAGGACGCGTTTCAGAAGTTGAGTAGAGTATTAAGAGACGAGAAAATTTCGCAAGAAACAAAGAAAAGAGTACCGGATTGCTATGTGATGTCAGTTCTTCAATATGGCAGCGAATCACTCAAATACTGATTAGATTTATTTACATTCTCTAGAATAGAAATTGCATAGAAACTACCGAGGTCAGAAAGTGAGGGATCAGTTTATATATTAAGTGTAATATAGAACTGAACCCCCACTATTTCTAAATTGTAAAACAAATAGAAAACGAAACATCAATCAAATACTGATTAGCTACACAGGCATGTCTTTTAGATTTATTTACATTCTCTGGAATGTAAAATTGTATAGAAACTCCCGCGGTGATAAAGTAAGGGATCAGTTTATATATTGATCCTAGTATAGAACTGATCCACCAATATTTCTATAAAAGAAAACAAATAAAAAACGAATCAATCAATCAAATAATGATTAGCTACACAGGCATGTCTTTTAGATTTATTTACATTTTTTTGAATGTAAATTGTATAGAATCTACCGTGGTCATAAAGTAAGGGATCAGTTTATATATTGCTCGTAGTATAGAACTAATCCCCCACTATTTCCATAAAAGAAAACAAATAGAAAACGAATCAATCAATCAAATACTGATTAGCTACACAGGTATGTCTTTTAGATTTATTTACATTCTTTGGAATGTAAATGTATAAATGTATAGAAACAACCGTGGACACAAAGCGAGGGATCACTTTATATATAGATCGTAATATAGAATTGATTCCCCATTTTATATCCACATTATTATCCGAAATTTTTTTCTAATCTAAAAATATTTTCTAGCTTTAAATAAGCTTCAAATGGTTGATAATCCATAGAAACATAGGCACTTCTTATAGATTTATTTACATTCTCTGCAATAGAAATAAATGCACCATCATGAGATATTTATTCTTGTGTTAATTTAATGAGCACATTCTTCAATGCTGGCCCAAGGCACGTTGAAAGAGAGCGTTCAAAAGATTTTTCCGCAGTAGATTGTCATTTCTATCTGCGGTAGACTGGTTGCCAATCAAGACCATACAATCCAATCAGTCCTGCTATTTAACCCATATCTGGAGAGAAAACAAATGAATTCATACCTTTCCCAAAGGGAATTCGCGTGTAAGTGATTGCAACGAATTCAGCTGAATTCGAACTCGGCTTTTCGATTCCTCATTCCTAGTAAATACCCATTGCACCACAACGCACATCAATTCCATGGAATATAAATATATTGAAACTACCGTGGCCCAAAAGTGAGGGCTCAGTTTACGTATTGATTGTAATATAGAATTTATCCCCCACTTTATATCCACATTATAATTTCCTATTTGTTTATCAAATTCTGATAGGTATGAATCAGATTTTTCTCTGACCCCCCACGCTATGGTTAATTAGTGAAACTTGTATCAGTATAGCATTATTAT
The DNA here is from genome assembly GCA_037127315.1 of Ascarosepion bandense. NCBI lineage: Eukaryota > Metazoa > Mollusca > Cephalopoda > Sepiida > Sepiidae > Ascarosepion > Ascarosepion bandense. The sequence continues at coordinate 290,637 of JBBBDQ010001279.1, read as the reverse complement.
CTTTAAAATTCTTACAATGTAAAAATATTTTCTGGCTATTATTTAAACCCTCAAAAAATGGGAAGCCTTAGAAAACGAATCAATCAATCAATTGTATATACGATGACATATTGGTTCCCATTCCGACATATTGTGATTTATATTGGTCTGCATTAATATCTATGTTGCTGCTGTACACGGCCGCTTTGATTGGTTGGGTTCTACATGGAAGCAACCGCCCTCTTAATTCGAGATCGAATTATTTCACACCTACTTAACTTCACCTCAACAGGTTTGAATATTATTTTCCTACGGCTAATTTCCCATATATTATTTGGCAGTGTTCCCGTCCCTCTGTTGCAGCCACCACGCGTCAAAGCCCTTGAGACCCTAATCAAATGCCGTAGAATGCTGTCATTTTACTTTTGTCATTAATTTTATATTTCGAGTTCGTCTTTCGCAATTCATCTCCCTCTTTTTTTGTCTCTACCTCAATGGTCCCTGCAGATATTGCCTAAGACGTTGATTGTTTCACGACAGAACACGAGGTTCTTCTCACGCACGTAGGCAAATATATTGCGATAACTGATCGAGTTTTCCTGCTATACATATCGAGGTTATTATCAAAATCCAAAGAAGGATCTGCAATGTAATCGGTCCTGCTCTGACATCTTGACTCCAGTCAGACGTGGTTTCCCTCTGTCTTTTCTACAATTATTTTCACGGCAACTGCTCTGACGAGTTTTTTTTCCGTAGTGCTCTGACCATGTGAATTTAAGCGTGCTATTGGCATCTAGGTCCCACCCTTTTACCGTTGAAACAGTTAAATGTAACCCCCACTTCTACTCCAATAGTTTATTTTCTCACACTTCCTGCCTGTGGATAGCTACAATCTCCAAAAATTTAAATGCAAAGTCAATTGCCATTTGCTATCTACTTGAACCCCTTTCATCTTTATTCTTTCTTCATTACCCCCTGTAGCCAATCTTTTCTCTCACCGTGACTCCCTGCGAACCAGTAGCGGTCCCACCTTGCCAGGGGGGGGGGGGAAATGATTAAAAAAAAAACGATTTATTCAAAGGAATACAAATAATTCTAGTAAAGTAGGCATTCCATTATTATGTCATTTTTCATCATATTTCGATTTCTGCTTTGGTCTCACTACCAACCAAATCTGCGGGGAGACCTAAGGCGTGTTGTTATGGCTCCATTTCATGTTTTTCTATCTTCCCTATCATCCCCAGCATTACATAGATAAAGTTTTCCTTAGTGTGTGGACTGTACTTAATAAGACAATTTTTTGTATATCTCTTAAGCTGGGGTTTCCAGGGATTCTTTCAATGTGTTGTTTTGTTCCATTTTTTATCATTCCAAGTGCACCTACTATCACTGGCACAACTCTTGTTTTCAATTTCCACATTTTTTCTATTTCAATTTCCAGGTCTTTATATTTTGACAGTTTTTCAAATTCCTTGATTGCTATATTACAATCCGCTGGACAAGCCATATCAATTAATAGACAAGTTTTCTCCTTCTGGTTTTTAACAATAATGTCTGGTCTGTTTGCTTCAATTTTTCTGTCTGTGTAGATGGTGTAATCCCATAGAATGGTTACATCTTCTATTTCTGTAACCGGTGCTGGGTGATGTTCATACCAGTGTTTGTTTACAGATTTTCCATAATGTTTGCTCATTGTCCAATGTAAATATTGCCCAACTCTATCGTGGCGATTATTATTATTATTATTATGATTATTATTACATTTTGATCAAAATTCGATTGCGAAAAAACCTAAGGCAGGTAATGGTGTGCTGTTATGTCTACATTTTATTTGTTTTTCTATCTCCCATAAGCGTTACATGGCGTTACACTAGCGTTACATGGACAAAGTTCTTCTTAGCGTGTTTGGCTGTAATTATCAAGACACTTTCTTTAAAGCTGGGGTTTACAGGGATTCTTTCAATGTGTTGTTTAGTTCATTTTTTTATAATTCCAAGCGCACCAACTTTTTTTTTAATCATTCCACCCCAAGCATGGTAGTACCGCCACTGATGTGAAGGGGGATACATAAGAGAGTTAAAGTTTTAGATAAGAGAAGAGTGAAGACAAAGACGAACCAGCTACAGGGGAAGAAAGAAAAAGGGCAAGAGAAGAATGTGAACACAGGAGTGAAGACAGTTGAGAAAGTAGAGAGAAAGGAAAAGAACAAGATACACCGGGTGATGTGGAAAGGGCTGGAGTTAAGTGGATAAAAGATGGGAATTGACCTTGCATTTAAATTCTTGGAAGTTATATCCGTTAGGAAAGCAAGTGTATGGAAGGGAGTTCTACAGGCTGGAAGCGCGAGAAAAGAAGCTGATGGAGTAGAATTGTCGCCTGCATTTGGTTGATCTAACTGTAAAAGGGTGGGACCTTGATGCCAGTCTGGTTGCCCGAGTAAATTCTTGTAGAGCTTTCACTGGTACTATTTTTGTTTTCAATTCCCACATTTTTCTATTTCAATTTCCAGGTTTTTTATACTTTGAGAGTTTCACAAGTTTCTTGGTTGCTGTTACAATCCGCTGGACAAGCCATATCAATTAGTAGCCAGGTTTTTTCTTTTCGGTATTTGACAATTATGTCCGGCCTATTTGTCGATATTCTTCATTACCATAATCATTATTAATTATCATCAATCATGTGCCATCATCATCATTACTATCATTATTGTTATTATTACTATCATCATCATCATCATCATCATTATTATTATCAACATTATCATCAACATTATTATTATTATCATCATCATCATTATCATTGCTTTCATTAGTATTATTATTAACATCATTATTATTTTTTAGTATTATTAATATCATCATCATCGTCATCATTACTTTCATTAGTATTATTATTGTCATCATTAGCATTATTTTCATTAGTATTATTATTATCATCATCATCTTCATCAGCGTTACTTTCATTAGTATTTTCACCATCATCATCATTATTTTCATTATTATTATAATCATCATCGTCATCATCATTACTTTCATTAGTATTATTATTGTCATCACCATCATCATTATCATTATTTTCATTAGTATTATTTCATCGCCATCTTCATCATCAGTTCTTTCATTAGTATTATTATCATCATGATCATGATCATCATTATTATTATCGTTATTATTATTATTATTATTATTATTATTATTATTATTATTAGTAGTAGTATTAGCATGATTTGTAGATCTTTATTATTATCTCTGTAAGAACCCCCCCCCCCCAAACATTGCCAAGTACACATAATGACAGCATTCTTCGAAGTTTCCAATGCCCAAGCTAGCAGCTAGCATTATATTGTAATTTCTAATACCAAATACAGGCCGGGGATACTAGAATCAAGCTGGGGCAAAAATTAAAATACCTGGAAAGTGTTATAACAGAAGACGGAAAATGCGACACAGAGATCCGAAGGCGAATTGGCATAGCGAAGGAAGCATTCCGGAAGTTGAGTAAAGTATTAAGAAACAGGACAATTTCGCTAGAAACAAGGAAGAGAGTACTGGATTGCTATGTGCTGTCCGTCCTTCAATATGGCAGTGAATGCTGGACAATATCATCAAAGATGAAGGAGAAACTTGAAGCAACTGAAATGTGGTTCTACAGAAGGATGCTGCGAATATCGTGGATCGAGCATGTGAGCAGTGATGAGGTTTTGGAAATGATGGAAACAAAAAGGAAATTAACACTGAGCATCAGGAAGAGACAGCTGAAGTTCCTGGGACACGCAATGAGGAAGGGGGGCTTGGAGAATCTGATACTAACAGGCCAGATAGAGGGGAAAAAGAGACAGGGGAAAGCAACGGATAACATATTTGAAGGACCTAATCAGGTGGATGACAGAACGAGGATTGCATGGTGTAACAGAAGGCGTGCTCAGAGCCACTAGGGATAGAAAAATGTGGAAAGCCATGATCGCCTACGTCCTGAAGGGACAGGGCACATAGAAGAAGAAGAACTAACAAAAACATTGATGGTATTGTGTAAGGGTTAAAAATCCAAGGTAGCAGTGAATGTGTTAATAAATGGAAGTTATTCAATATTGAATAATTCTATGTGGCGCAGTGGATATCGGCTCGGAATGAAAAATCGGGTAGCCGAGTTCGAATTCCAGCTGAATTCATTGCTTTCACTTACGCGCAAATACCTTTGGGAAAGGTATTAATCCGTCTCTTCCCTCCAGTTATGGGTTAAATAACAGGACAGATTGGGTTCTATAGCCTTGGTCGGCAACCAGTCTACCGCAGAAAGCAATGGCAACCTACTGCGGGATAATCTTCTGCCCAGTCAGTCATGTCTCTTTCGAGACATGATCGCCCAAGCGTGCATCACTCTATGGCACTTAACTGACTGACTATTGGTGACTCGAAAGAATATAGCATTATATAAGCTTTACAATATCCAAAGTAGCAGTGAATTTGTTAATAAATGGAAGTTATTTAAATATTAGAAATTCTATTGTTAATTCTAGCGAAAATATAGCACTAAGCTTTTCAATATCTAAGGTAGCAGTGAATGTGTTAATAGATTGAAGCTATTTAATATCGAAATTTATTTTGGTAACTCCGCCAAAAGACATGTAAAGGTTAAAATATCCAAGTAAACAGTGAACGGGAAAATAATTTATTTTTTTTCCCAAATAATAAAGATCGTGTTTTCTTATACAGAAATTTTTATTTTTAACTATACCACTATGATAGGTGACATGATGGCTTCGAATATCTACTGTGAACATTTTTGGTTTGTCTTGTAGAAGGCATCAGTAGTTGCTTTTAAGAAGATTCTGTAGCGTTGATCTTCCGAGTGGGGAGTATTTGTCAGCACTTTCAAATCAATGTTCAAAATCGTATTTGGTCTACTTTGGTTTGAGCCACGACTTCTCTTTCCATTAAGAAATATAGAATTGTTTCAGAAAGAAATCGATGTTTTCTTTTTGTTTGATTTATCGCCAGTCAACTGCTTTTCGTTTTTTTTTCCTCCACGTTTTTCTTTACTAAACTTATTACGAATTATGTGGAGAATGGATAGCAGTAAGGATGTGGTTTTCTATGGACGTGAAGTTCCAAAATTCCACACGGAAAGATCCTGGTTTCTGCTAAGCTTTCTTCTGTGTGTGTGTGTTTTTTTTTCTTTTTGCCTTTTTGTTTTCTATTTCTGGTTTGTTTGTTTATGTCTCTCTTTGTTTCTGCTTGTTACTTTTCTTCTCACCATTCTTTCTTTTATCCATCTCTTTCATGCTTTTCCCCCATGTATCTTCCTTTCTTATTCTATCTGCTCCTCTTCTCTCTTCTTACCATTTTCTATTCTTTCTTTCTTTCTTTCTTTCTTTCTTTCTTTCTTTCTTTCTTTCTTTGCATTTCTATTTCTTTCTTTCTTTCTTTCTTTCTTTCTTTCTGCATTTCATTATTCCTTCCTTTCTTTCTTTCTTTCTTTCTTTCTTTCTTTCTTTCTTTCTTTCTTTCTTTCTTTCTCTTTTAGAATTTGTTACTCCCTCTTGATTATTTCTTACTCCTTTCTTTCCTTCTGCATTTCTCATCTTTGTTTCTTTCTTTGTTTCTTTTTTCTTTCTTTTCCTGCATTTTTTACTATTCCTTGTTTATTTCTTCATCTTTTTTCTTTCTTTCTTTCTTTCTTTCTTTCTTTCTTTCGTTGTATTATTCGCCTATTTCTTTCTTTCATTCTGCACTTCTTTATTTCTGGATTTCTTTCTATTATTTTTTTCTTTTATCTCTTTCTTTCTTTCTTTCTTTCTTTCTCTTTATTTGCATTTGTTGCTAGTTCATTTTTCTTTCTTTTTTCTTTCTTTTTTTCTTTCTTTGCATTCGTCTCTTTCTTTCTTTCTTTCTTTCTCTTCCGGCTAGTTTACTTTCTTTCTGCACTTCTTTCTTTCTTTCTTTCTTTCTTTTTTTCTTTCTTTATTTGCCCTCTTTCTGCATTTGTTAGTGGTTCATTTTTCTTTCTTTCTTTCTTTCTTTCTTTCTTTCTTTCTTTCTTTCTTTCTTGCCAGTTTCCTTTTTTTCTGCATTTCTTTCTATTCTTAGTCTACTTCTTCTTCTTCTTTTTCTTGTGTTTCACTCTATTCCCCACTTTTTCACTTTTATATAAATTTTGATCCCATTATTAAAAAATGAAAATAAAGAACGCTATCCATTTTGAACTCTTTTAATTATATTTTTAAAAACGTCTCAGTTCATTTCTTGGGACTTATTTTCCAGTCACAGATGTTTAGACTCAAGTCTTTGTATCAATTATCTTGGGGACATCATTTCCATCTTGTTTTGACCTGCATATTAAAGATCCGAACACTTCCAAGTGGCACTTCAAGAAAAACAAAAATCTTATTTTATTTCTGACCCCCTTACTTTTATCGACATCACTAGACGTACTTATTTCCCTACAAATGTTTAATTTATTAAAAAAAAAAAAATAGAAAAAATCTAGCAGGGTTACCTGCTTTTGCCTGGTCTACAACATCTTCGTATATCCTAATTAATCCTTGTTAGTAATGGTAATACTGACTGTTGCCTTATAAGGAAACATGCAACATACATGTAGTGATCAACAAGTGTTCCTCAAGATAACCCTCTAGGGCCATTCGTATCATATTAGTGGGGGATCTGTTTATTACTTCATAACAATATAGATCTGATCCCCCACTTTATGCCCAGTAGAAGCCTTAACCCTCTAGGGCCATTCGTATCATATTAGTGGGGGATCTGTTTATTACTTCATAACAATATAGATCTGATCCCCCACTTTATGCCCAGTAGAAGCCTTAACCCTCTAGGGCCATTCGTATCATATTTGATACAGTATGAAAACAAGCCTTGAAAGAAATATTTTCCTGAAAATTTTTTTAAGAGAAATATTTTATAAATTTCAAATGAAAGCAGTACTGACTGCTCAGTCAATGAATACCAAATGTTTCCTTATAGGGAAATACCAAATGTTTCCTTATAGGGAAATACTGTATCAAATATGATACGAATGGCCCTAGAGGGTTAAGTAGTAATTAGTGGGGGATCTGTTTATTACTTCATAACAATATAGAACTGATCCCCCACTTTATGCCTAGTAGAAGCCTTAACCCTCTAGGGTCATTCGTATCATATTTGATACAGTATGAAAACAAGCCTTGAAAGAAATATTTTCCTGAAAAAAATTTTTAAGAGAAATATTTTATAAATTTCAAATGAAAGCAGTACTGACTGCTCAGTCAATGAATACCAAATGTTTCCTTATAGGGAAAAACCAAATGTTTCCTTATAGGGAAATACTGTATCAAATATGATACGAATGGCCCTAGAGGGTTAAGCTTTTTCTTCACCCCCTGGCTATCAGGCTGAGATCTAAGTGTAGTATCAGTTCTCCTCATTTAAGAGAGTATTAGATTGTTATGAGATATCTGTCCTTCAATAAGGCAGCGAATGCTGGAAAATCTCATAAAAAATGAAGAAAAGACTTGAAGTCACCAAAATGTAGTTCTACGGAAGGATGCTGAGGATATCATGGACTGAGCGTGTGAGCAAGGACAAGGTTTTGGAGAGGATGGAAATGAAAAGAAAACTTATACTTAACATCAGAAAGAGACAGATGAGGTTTCTGGGACATGTAATGCGGATGTGCGTCGCGATACAGTGGATATCGGCTCGGAACGAGAAATCAGGGAGCCGAGTTCGAATTCCAGCTGAATCCCTTGCATTCACTTACGCGTAAATACGCTTGGGAAAGGTATTAATCCGTCTCTTTCCTTCAGTTATGGGCTAAATAACAGAACAGATTGGGTTCTATAACCTTGGTTGGCAACCAGTCTACCGCAGAAAGTAATGGCAACCTACTGCGGAATAATTTTCTGTCCAGTCAGTCATGTCTCTTTCGAGACATGATCACCCAAGCGTGTATCATGTATGGCCTTTAACTGACTGAAATTAAAGCCAGGATACACAATATACAAAGCCTAGAGTAGCTGTCGTGAAATTCTGTCTGATTGTTTGTTTTTTTGTTGTTGTTTTTTTTTTTAAATCATATCACCCCAAGCAAGGCGAAAACGCCACTGATGCGCAGGGGGCTACGTAAGAGTGAAAAGATTGGAAAAGAGAAACACCGGAAACCACATCCTAAACAGGAAACAAAGGATGAGCCTCTTCATCTGTTCAATAGATATGGGTGGAGTGTGAACCGGGCGATAGTTTAGTCTATCTACTCCAATTGAAAAAAATAAAATAAAATAAAAAAAAAGAGTGAAAAGATTGAAAAAGAGAAAAACCGGAAACCACATCCTAAACAGGAAACAAGGGATGAGCCTCTTCACCTGTTCAATAGACGTGGGTGGAGTGTGAACAGGGCGATAGTTTAGTCTATCTACTCCAATTGAAAAATAAAATAAAATAAAAAAAAAGAGTGAAAAGATTGAAAAAGAGAAAAACCGGAAACCACATCCTAAACAGGAAACAAGGGATGAGCCTCTTCACCTGTTCAATAGACGTGGGTGGAGTGTGAACAGGGCGATAGTTTAGTCTATCTACTCCAATTGAAAAAAAAAATAAAATAAAAAAAAGAGTGAAAAGATTGGAAAAGAGAAAATCCGGAGACCACAACCTAAACAGGAAACAAGGGACGAGCCACTTCACCTGTTCAATAGACGTGGGTGGAGTGTGAAGCGGGCGATAGTTTAGTCTATCTACTCCATCTACTACTATTTATACCAAGCACAGGCATCTCATCCAAATGTGCACAGCATGATTAGAGTTTTTGATAGTGTATCTTTTTCTAGACTGGTTGCTGCCCAAAGCAAGAGAGGCTCATCTACTGTGCTATTTAATTCGAGATGAAAAGAATTAAGTTAATGTTTTTTTGAGTGCATGATAAATCCTTTCTATTTGCCCTCATCAGATACGGATTTTGCTTTTCTTGATGACAATGTCTAATTTGGGAATCGCGCGTATCTTACTGAACGGCACACACACACACACACACACACACACACACACACACACACACACATATATATATATATATATATAGATATATAGATATATGTTTGTGTGTGTGTGTACGTGTGTGTGCATGTATGTGTGTGTGGTGCGATGGATGAATTGTCGTTTAAATGGTGCCAAAATGAAAATAACACTGACATCTCATTTTAACAGATATACAGGGTGCGATGGATGAATTGTCGTCCAAATGAGACCAAAATTAAAATAACACTGACATCTCATTTTAACAGATATACAGGGTGCGATGGATGAATTGTCGTCCAAATGAGACCAAAATTAAAATAACACTGACATCTCATTTTAGAAGATATACAGGGCGCGACGGATGAATTGTCGTCTACAAGAGGTCTAAATGAAAATAATACTAGCATCTCATTTTGACAGATATATTTACCAAAATCATACAAAATATCTTGAAATAATAAAGAGTAAATTTATTCAATAAAATTGCCATTGACTTCAATCAAGACCCTCCAGACAACCTCGGAATCTCCTGCATCTCTTCTGTGTGGTCTCCTAGTTTACTTTTGTGAATGGTGCCATAATCCTGGCCATCAGTTCCTCTTTGGTGTTATAACAATTTTTGTTGGTATTTTATTCATCTACATCGCACACATAATAACCAGATGTGGTTTCTACCATGAGTGGTTTCTTCAGGCGATTTTTAATAACTGATTTTACCTTTTACCGTTTTTCTTTTTAAGAACGCTCTTGTAACGGTGTTTTATTTGAATGTTCACGTGGCAGGGAATTTATGAATGCGCATTGTTTAAATTCAAACGAATTATGACGTTTTCATCCATGGTTTGTATGAACTTAAGAGGTATTTCTTAGTGTGGATGCATTTAGTTATAATTTCTGTTCTTTCATTTAACAGTTTTCTTTATTTGGGTATGTCATAATTTTTAATTTTTCTTCTTGGAACAGTCTACATATTTGTCCACCATTGTAAGGCTTGGCTGTTTTTACAATGCTCCACGATATGTGTGAATCTTTTTCATATTTTGATTTCAATTTCCAGACATGGTCAGCCAATTTTGTATTGTTTTTTAATTTTTCTATTTTAAATGGGTTTTTAATCTGGGGAGTTAGATAACCAGATGTGGTTTCCACCATGAGTGGTTTCTTCAGGCGATTTTTAATAACTGATTTTACCTTTTACCGTTTTTCTTTTTAAGAACGCTCTTGTAACGGTGTTTTATTTGAATGTTCACGTGGCAGGGAATTTATGAATGCGCATTGTTTAAATTCAAACGAATTATGACGTTTTCATCCATGGTTGTATGAACTTAAGAGGTATTTCTTAGTGTGGATGCATTTAGTTATAATTTCTGTTCTTTCATTTAACAGTTTTCTTTATTTGGGTATGTCATAATTTTTAATTTTTCTTCTTGGAACAGTCTACATATTTGTCCACCATTGTAAGGCTTGGCTGTTTTTACAATGCTCCACGATATGTGTGAATCTTTTTCATATTTTGATTTCAATTTCCAGACATGGTCAGCCAATTTTGTATTGTTTTTTAATTTTTCTATTTTAAATGGGTTTTTAATCTGGGGAGTTAGATAACCAGATGTGGTTTCCACCATGAGTGGTTTCTTCAGGCGATTTTTAATAACTGATTTTACCTTTTACCGTTTTTCTTTTTAAGAACGCTCTTGTAACGGTGTTTTATTTGAATGTTCACGTGGCAGGGAATTTATGAATGCGCATTGTTTAAATTCAAACGAATTATGACGTTTTCATCCATGGTTGTATGAACTTAAGAGGTATTTCTTAGTGTGGATGCATTTAGTTATAATTTCTGTTCTTTCATTTAACAGTTCGTCTTTATTTGGGTATGTCATAATTTTTAATTTTTCTTCTTGGAACAGTCTACATATTTGTCCACCATTGTAAGGCTTGGCTGTTTTTACAATGCTCCACGATATGTGTGAATCTTTTTCATATTTTGATTTCAATTTCCAGACATGGTCAGCCAATTTTGTATTGTTTTTTAATTTTTCTATTTTAAATGGGTTTTTAATCTGGGGAGTTAGATAACCAGATGTGGTTTCTACCATGAGTGGTTTCTTCAGGCGATTTTTAATAACTGATTTTACCTTTTACCGTTTTTCTTTTTAAGAACGCTCTTGTAACGGTGTTTTATTTGAATGTTCACGTGGCAGGGAATTTATGAATGCGCATTGTTTAAATTCAAACGAATTATGACGTTTTCATCCATGTTTGTATGAACTTAAGAGGTATTTCTTAGTGTGGATGCATTTAGTTATAATTTCTGTTCTTTCATTTAACAGTTTTCTTTATTTGGGTATGTCATAATTTTTAATTTTTCTTCTTGGAACAGTCTACATATTTGTCCACCATTGTAAGGCTTGGCTGTTTTTACAATGCTCCACGATATGTGTGAATCTTTTTCATATTTTGATTTCAATTTCCAGACATGGTCAGCCAATTTTGTATTGTTTTTTAATTTTTCTATTTTAAATGGGTTTTTAATCTGGGGAGTTAGATAACCAGATGTGGTTTCTACCATGAGTGGTTTCTTCAGGCGATTTTTAATAACTGATTTTACCTTTTACCGTTTTTCTTTTTAAGAACGCTCTTGTAACGGTGTTTTATTTGAATGTTCACGTGGCAGGGAATTTATGAATGCGCATTGTTTAAATTCAAACGAATTATGACGTTTTCATCCATGTTTGTATGAACTTAAGAGGTATTTCTTAGTGTGGATGCATTTAGTTATAATTTCTGTTCTTTCATTTAACAGTTTTCTTTATTTGGGTATGTCATAATTTTTAATTTTTCTTCTTGGAACAGTCTACATATTTGTCCACCATTGTAAGGCTTGGCTGTTTTTACAATGCTCCACGATATGTGTGAATCTTTTTCATATTTTGATTTCAATTTCCAGACATGGTCAGCCAATTTTGTATTGTTTTTTAATTTTTCTATTTTAAATGGGTTTTTAATCTGGGGAGTTAGATAACCAGATGTGGTTTCCACCATGAGTGGTTTCTTCAGGCGATTTTTAATAACTGATTTTACCTTTTACCGTTTTTCTTTTTAAGAACGCTCTTGTAACGGTGTTTTATTTGAATGTTCACGTGGCAGGGAATTTATGAATGCGCATTGTTTAAATTCAAACGAATTATGACGTTTTCATCCATGTTTGTATGAACTTAAGAGGTATTTCTTAGTGTGGATGCATTTAGTTATAATTTCTGTTCTTTCATTTAACAGTTTTCTTTATTTGGGTATGTCATAATTTTTAATTTTTCTTCTTGGAACAGTCTACATATTTGTCCACCATTGTAAGGCTTGGCTGTTTTTACAATGCTCCACGATATGTGTGAATCTTTTTCATATTTTGATTTCAATTTCCAGACATGGTCAGCCAATTTTGTATTGTTTTTTAATTTTTCTATTTTAAATGGGTTTTTAATCTGGGGAGTTAGATAACCAGATGTGGTTTCCACCATGAGTGGTTTCTTCAGGCGATTTTTAATAACTGATTTTACCTTTTACCGTTTTTCTTTTTAAGAACGCTCTTGTAACGGTGTTTTATTTGAATGTTCACGTGGCAGGGAATTTATGAATGCGCATTGTTTAAATTCAAACGAATTATGACGTTTTCATCCATGGTTTGTATGAACTTAAGAGGTATTTCTTAGTGTGGATGCATTTAGTTATAATTTCTGTTCTTTCATTTAACAGTTTTCTTTATTTGGGTATGTCATAATTTTTAATTTTTCTTCTTGGAACAGTCTACATATTTGTCCACCATTGTAAGGCTTGGCTGTTTTTACAATGCTCCACGATATGTGTGAATCTTTTTCTATATTTTGATTTCAATTTCCAGACATGGTCAGCCAATTTTGTATTGTTTTTTAATTTTTCTATTTTAAATGGGTTTTTAATCTGGGGAGTTAGATAACCAGATGTGGTTTCCACCATGAGTGGTTTCTTCAGGCGATTTTTAATAACTGATTTTACCTTTTACCGTTTTTCTTTTTAAGAACGCTCTTGTAACGGTGTTTTATTTGAATGTTCACGTGGCAGGGAATTTATGAATGCGCATTGTTTAAATTCAAACGAATTATGACGTTTTCATCCATGGTTTGTATGAACTTAAGAGGTATTTCTTAGTGTGGATGCATTTAGTTATAATTTCTGTTCTTTCATTTAACAGTTTTCTTTATTTGGGTATGTCATAATTTTTAATTTTTCTTCTTGGAACAGTCTACATATTTGTCCACCATTGTAAGGCTTGGCTGTTTTTACAATGCTCCACGATATGTGTGAATCTTTTTCATATTTTGATTTCAATTTCCAGACATGGTCAGCCAATTTTGTATTGTTTTTTAATTTTTCTATTTTAAATGGGTTTTTAATCTGGGGAGTTAGATAACCAGACGGAGTCGCAGAAATTGTCTGACAGCCAGGACTGGGTTCTCCTGCTTGTGTGGCATGATGCAGAGTCATGTTCTGAGACATAGGGTCTTCGGAGGCAGCACCATCTCCTCAAAGCATTTGAGGTAGGCTCTGTGTTGGGTCAGACGTTCTGTGGGAAGATGAATAGAAGCATAACTTTGCCATCACTAGTGATTACTCCAAACATTTTGGTAATCACTATTAGACTTATCCAACTCTTTCTGAGTCCTTTGTATTGTCCTTTTACTGACACCCAAACATTCTAAAATGTTCCGTCAGGAACACCAAGCAGAACAGCATGCCGTTCTCGAAATTCCGGCGGGGTGAATTAAGTCATGGTGCTCTTTTTCTGACAGACATTGCCCAACTGACCCTACTATAATGTGCAATCGTGAAAATTAAAAACAAACAAAAGGCATGCGCAAAAGTTTGAAAAATAAAAATAAAATGGCTACAATGTACGGATAACACTCTCTATATATTATATATGATGCGATGGGTAAATTGTCACCATTTCATATTTTTATATATGTTTAATATATATATATATATATATATATATATATATATATATAGTTTTAAGGTATGCTATATTTATGGGCTAAAGTGCTCAATATCAGGGACATGGCGTATGTGAAAATAAAAATTTACATTGATGTCAACACCCAGTGTTTGTTTCACACTTAAATGCTATTTTCAGGCCATCGATTGCGTTTATGCTTAAAACAGACGGTCGCTGCCGGACATATATATATACACTACTGGCCATAATTATTAAGCTACCCAAGTTTTTTTTAAAAAGAAATGATGTATTTCATACTATTTTTAGTATTTATTGCCAAGTGGATAATTCTAAATGAAAATAGAATGGCTCTTTTTTATTACTGCACAATAATATGTGCATCAAATGAATTGTTCTGGTGTCTAGTTTTTGTGATCTCTTCCCCATGCTAGTCTTTTTTTCTTATTGGCTGTCCGAAGCAAAGGCTTCCTAGCTGTCTTGTAAAATTTTGCTAAGTAATATTAACAAAAGAACCATTCTCTTTTCATTTAAAATTATCCACTTGGCAACAAATACTAAAAATAGTATGAAAAATATAATTTTGTTTCAAACTGGGGTGGCCTCTGCTTATATACAAGACGTTAAAATTTCCCTTCTCCGATGCCATGCGCCGATGTTTTAGGGTGTAGAGACTCCGGCTGACACCAAATCGGTCGAGTTTCTAATCCCGGCCAGAAGCAAGTGGATATGTCTAGCCACACTGATGAGCTGTGATACAGCGAAACGGGCTTGTATGTGGATGACTAATATATATATATATATATATAGTACTTGTTCTGGGCTGCAATGATTGATAAGCTTTCCTTTTTTTTCTTCAAAATGTCCTTAGCGTGGCCATGGATAAAAGTTTTCATCAGGGATTTTTATTCCTTTTAATGAGTGAGAGCGCAGCCAACCAACAAATTAAAGTTAGGGTACACAATATACAACGCCAAGAGTATCTGTCGTGAAATCCTGCCTGATTAGTGTATACCAAGCACATGCATCACAGCCAAATATGCACAACATGATTACAATTTCGGATTGTATATCTTTTTCTAGACTGGTTGCTGCCCAAAGCAAGAAAGGCTCATCTACTGTGCTATTTAATTCGAGATGAAAAGAATTAAGTTAATATTTATTTGAGTATATGATAAAGCCTTTCTATTTGCCCTTATCAGATACGGATTTTTCTTGATGACAATATGTATTTTGGGGATCGCCCGTATCTTATTGAACGACACTTTGCGTGAACAATAAGCTTGTCTTTCAATGGCCGTTTAGATTAAGGGGCAACATCGGATTAGAATAGCTTTCTTAATCAGTTAAACGCTATTCAAATATAAAACCGTTTACAATGCCACCTAAAAAAAGAAATTAAAGTAAAAATGTGTTTACTTATTCATTTATTTACACACACACACACGGTGTGTGAGAGAGAGAGAGAGAGAAAGAGAGAGAGAGAGAGAGAGCGGACAGACTGATAGTCAGACAGAGGAAAAGATTAAAAAACAAAAATAAAACCTTAAAAGAGGTAAAATGTTTTGGCTAGAAACAGAGTGAAAGTAAGACATAGAGTAAGCAGCTTAGGTAAAAGGAAAAGCGTATATATATATATATATATATATATATATATACACGCTTTTCATATATATATATATATATATATGTATATACACGCTTTTCATATATACATATATATATATACACTCTTTTCATAGATATATATATATATACACGCTTTTCATATATATATATATATGTATATACACGCTTTTCATATATATATGTATATATATATACACGCTTTTCATATATATATATATATATATATATATATATGTATATACACGCTTTTCATATATATATATATATATATATATGACTTGAATATATGGATCGGAATCCGACATGATGAATAGAAAAAAGAAAGAACAAGTAGGAAAAAAGTGTGTTTAATCTAACATGTTTCGCTCATAACAAGTTTCTTCTGAGATTTATTAAAGACGAACGATTTAAAAATCCGAGAGACAGTATTTTTATTAAAAAAAAATTAATTTTTTAAAATCATTCGTCCTTAATAAATCTAAAAAAAACTTGTTATAAGTGAAAATATGTTAGATTAAACACTTTTTTCTCCTTGTGTATTCTAACAGCAAATTTTCTTTTAGACATGTCAGATAAATTGCAAAAATTGTATCTGCTTATCTTTTATAAAATCTGTTCATACTCACGGATAAACTTTCACTCATTATATTTAAATGAGGTCAGAAATGATCTGTAACGTAGAGAGATATTATTATCATTCATTTCTCAATATTCCCAAGTACTTTCAATCTTCTTCCCTGATCATCTTCAGAGGCGTAAGTTGTGGTAACAAAAAATAACCGCAAAATTGTGTTACTAAAAATTACTGTAAATTTTCTTCTTGCTTCAAATATAACTGTTGACAAATTACTTTGCGTTCATTGGAATGTGAAAATTATCCCAAATGGAATTTTTTTTATATGTTATAATGTCATCGTCATGCACGTGTTAACGCATGAAAAAACTGTTCTTTTTACAAACATTTCAGAACATTACTACAGTATTCATAGCTGATTGTATTAATTGACGGCTTAAGTTTTTTAATGAATATTGCCTCGAGAATCTGTATTTTGATTTTGTTGTTTTCTTGGTGTAGGAGAGTTGTGTTATAGATCATTATTTTTTATATTGTGAATGTAGACAAGAATCTTGTTGCAGATGTCTGGAAATGAACGAATAATCAGACATGTGTAATGTAAGTCGCCTCGTTAATGTAGTTGTTGTAAGTAATTTTTGACATCTTCCAGTTATAATACGCGAAAGATTATTTGGGAGTATGAAGAGATTTTATTAAAAATAAGCAGACACAATGTTTGCAATTTAATTAATCTGACATATATATATATATATATAAAATAACCTTAATCAAAAAGGAAAAATAGGAAGGTAAATCCCAAAGATCCGATCTTAATTAGTATTAGTTTTGCTTGACACGTATCGAGCGTCTCTAAAATATGGGAATTTTTTTCTTTTTTTCTTTTCTTTTTCCTTCTCCTTCTTACCCCTTCCTTTTCTCTTTCTTTTGTTTAACCCACTCCTCAATCAAAATCCCACTTCCTATTCCATCCGTTAACCCCTTTCCCTTTGTAAAGCTAGACTAAGCCAAATTTTCAAATTTTTTCGCTTACAACTCTGTCTAAAAGTAAAATTGTCTAAAATCTAAAAATAGACATTGCTAACCGATCCGTTTTGTGACAAAAATTCTTAACATTTAATTTTTTATTTCTTTTTTATTTCATTTTGAAATGTGGTAGTTGCCGATGAGATGTGAAATCTCTCTTATGGATTTCATGTTGAAATGATCATTCAACAGTTTTGAACATCGAAATTTATTTTATTTTATATATATATATAAATCGCCCGCAGACAGGCCTGCTTCGCTGTATCACAGCTCTTTAGTGAGGAAAAATGGTAGATTTTTAAATGTGCAAAATGGATTCTGATTAGAAAGATTTTCTATCCCGACACAGTGACCCAACTTTCCTAGAATTAGATGCAGCTATAGATTCGATGTAGTCGTTCCATTTTAAGTTAGTTGAGGAGAGTTGGTCTAAGGAGGCGCAGTGTGTTTCTTTCTAGGTGACAAGCGTAATACATTCTGATGGTAGGCAGAAAAGTTTCTCTCTACTGATTAAAGGAGAGTAGTTTCGCTTTAGAGGCATTCAAATTTACGAGTCATTGCCTACCCCATTCCATCACAGATTGGAGGTCCCAGAAAGACGAAAGGAAAACTTTTCTTTAGCAAAGCTTTTCGTCCACTAATGGACTCTGTCAAGACGAATGTAAGGATTTTATTTTGTAATATTTATTTATAAACGTGGTCTGAAAGATATCGGCTCTTAACGAGAAATCTGAGAGCCGAGTTCGAATTCCGGTTAAATTTGTTGCATTCACTTACGCGCAAATACCCTTGGAAAAGTTATGAAAACATCTCTTCATCCTCCAGCTATGGGTTAAATAGCAAAAAAGATTAGGTTCCATCTCTTTGGATGGCAACCAGTCTACCGCAGAAAAAAACGGTAACCTACTGAGGGAAAATTTTTTGTCTAGTCGATACATGATCGCCCAAGTGTGTATCACGTATGGCACTTGACTGACTAACCGACTGACTGACAAACTGACTGACTGTTATCATGGTTAGATCTCAGAATGGGTTCTATAGGCTTGGTTGGAAAACAGTCCACCGTAGAACGAAAGTTCAATCTACTGAGGGAAAATCTTCTGCCTAGTCAGTCATGTCTCAAAAGAGACATGATTGCCCATGCGTGTATCACGTATGGCACTTGACTGACTGATTAACTGACTGTCAAACTGACTGACTGTTATCATGGTTAGATCTCAGAATGGGTTCTATAGGCTTGGTTGGAAAACAGTCCACCGTAGAACGAAATTGCAACCTACTGAGGGATAATCTTCTGCCTCGTCATTCATGTCTCAAAAGAGACATGATCGCCCATGCGTGTATTACGCATGGCACTTAATTGACTGATTTTTAAACAGAAGTAAAATTATTGTTAGGATTTCAAAATTTTTAAATTAAATAAAAGCTTAAATATGATCTTAGAGATAACTGATAAAACCAACGTCATATATGGTCGAGTTCTCCTGCTACTCACTTCGAGGTTCTAGACAAAACCCCCAAAAAAGAATCTGCAATGAAATCGATCTTCAGTCACTTTCTCTAAGACGTGACTTGGCTTCCCTCTGTCTTTTCTACAAATATATATTCATAGCAACTGCTCTGACGAACTTCTTTCCCTGGTGTCTCGTCCACATGAATTTACGCGTGCTACTCGACTGGCATCTAGGTCCCACTCTTTTACCGTTGTACTATTTAAATGTAACCGCCTCTTTTACTATAAGAGATTTTTCTCGCACTGTGGTACTCCATTCCGTTTAATTACTTCCCTGATAGCTACAATCTCTAAAAGTTTCCATGCAACGTCAATTGCCATCTTCTATCTCCTTGATTTCCATCCATCTCGTATACTTTCTTCGATTCCCCACCACTGTACCTTGTTTTTTCTTTCTCTTTAAGCCCCTGTGCGCTAATGGCGGTCCTGCTTTGTTTTGAGTGAAAGATTAAAAGAAAAAACTATTTGCGCGATTATATGTACACATTATGCAAACTGAAGTTGTGTACAACACTAGAATTTAAGATCGAGAGGCAGAGCTGCTTACTCAGTCAGTCAGTTAAGTTCCATACGTGATACACGCTTGGGCGATCATGTCTCGAAAGAGACATGACTGACTGGGCAGAAGATTATCCCGCAGTAGGTTGCCATTACTTTCTGCGGTAGGCTGGTTGCATACCAAGGCTATAGAACCCAATCTGTCCTGCTATTTAACCCATAACTGGTAGGAAGAGACGGATTAATACCTCTCCCAAGGGTATTTGCGTGTAAATGAATACAATGGATTCAACTATACCTTTCCAAAGGGTATTTGCGTGTAAGTGAATACAATGTATTCAACTGGAATTCGAACTCGGCTCCCCGGTTTCTCGTTCCGAGCCGATATCCACTGTACCACAACGCACATCCTCGAACTGCTTACTACTTTTCTCAATTACGCACGCTTCATTTTGACTTCTGCATGGGATCGAGACAATCTGTGAAGTTAATGTTATATAGAGAGACGCAACTGAAAAAACACTTAGAGATAAACAGAATGAATAACAAACTTGAGAATTAAAAAGAAAATTTTTTCAGTGATATTTAGAGGAATATTATTTATATAAGTAAAAATTAAGCGTGTTTTTCTTCCTGCTTATTTTAAGATGATATCACAACTTTCCATTCGAGAAAAAAAAATCGGTGTTGTTTGGCTGATTTTTAATAGTTGACTTGTTCATAATACAATGCATTGTGTTAAAAAAATTACTTAGATGGAGACAAAGACGGTATTGTTGGGAGCATTGTATTACGTTTGGTTTCATATATAACCTGGCTAACAAGCGAAAATAAGATTTCAGTGAGAATTACAGGCTTCCAATCCAGTCAGGACTCTGTTAGTTAAAGTGTTCATGGCAGCAAGGAAGAGGCTACATACCGATGCACTTGTTCCGAGCCTGGTATTATTAAGACTATATTAGTAAAGTGTTCATGGCAACAGAGAATAAGCTGCATACTGAGTAACTAGATACCATACTAGAATCAAGAATATATTATTAAAGAGTTCATGGAATCAAGGAAAAGTCTACACACTGAGGTACTGCTTCTCACCCGTGATAAGACTATATTATTAAAGATTTTATGTCAACAAAGAGACTGTATAACGAGAAACTGAACTTCAGTCTGAGCAAGAATATACTATTAAAAAGTTCATGGTTGCATGAAAGAGGCTACATACTGAGGTATTTATCATCCGGGGCAAGACTGTATTATTACAAAGTTCCTAACAACAGGCTGCATACCAAGGTACTAGACTTTGTTACATAATTTTATACTTTAAGGTTAATGGTATACTGTTTTTAAATATATAATTTGTACATCATAAAAAGTATTGTTCGCAATTTTACTATAAAAATAGATTTTTCATATTTTTTAATGTTGAATTAGTTGTCGTTTTATTATAAATGTATTGTTGGTCGTTTTATTATAAAAATACACTGTAGATTTTTTTTCACTACATGGCAGGTACTACCACCCCAGGTCAGCAGATAAAAGGTGGTTCCATTCTCCTCAAAACCTCTAATCTCCTGATTAGAGGCCTTGCTTCCGGATGTAGTTTATCGTCATACTGTGGACGACTTTTAGTATTTGCAATGGCTCGAGATATTTAATCATTAGAGAAAATGAATGTTTTCGACGGGTTTGTTTCATAAATGTCCTATTGAAATGTTGGCATCATCCTTCCTATATAGGCTTTTAGTATTTGCTGTGAATCTAGATATGTAATCATTCGAGGGAATGGAAGTTTTAATGGATTTGTTTCATAAATGTCCTATTGTAAAGTTGGCATCTGCTTCCTTCATAGATATGCTTTTAGTATTTGCAATGTCACGAGATGTTTGCGAGAATAAAAAAATGATTTTCTTTTAAAGAGACCATGTAAAATTACATGAATTAGTTACTGATAAGACAATCTACCAGCAACTTTAGCACCAAAAAATACTGACCATATTAATATGGTATTGAAAAGAATTATAATTCTTTTTGTTTATTGAAGATTGTTGTTCCAATTCTCTGTCAACTTATATTTTTTGGGCTTTTTGCGAGATATTTTAAATTGAAGAAATTTGAGAGGAAAGGCGTTGTCCACCCTCAAATGTCGGGGATTACATTTAATTCTTTAAAGTTTTAAATTCGGCATTTAATTAATTTAATTAATACTCGTGCTTTTTCAACTGTGGAACATCGTGTTTGTTTGTTATCGTTGCTCAAATGCCTCTTAAAATTTACTGAATTTAATTTATGCTGACAGAAAGCCACAACTGGGAAAATAGAAGTCATATATATATATATATATATATATATATATATATATATACGTGTGTGTGTGTGTGTGTGTGTGTGTGTGTGTGTGTGTGTGTGTGAGAAGCAAATATATTGCTAACGATTTTACTGTAGAAATGCATTGTAGAAATGCATTGAGAATAAAAACGTAATAGATTGTCAGTGGTTAGGAATTAATGCAAACATTGCAGATAGAATAGGACTATTATATTCATAATTTAAAGTCTTAATGGTTCAAACGGTGAGAAATAAATGTAAATTTATTCATATATGATTTATAGCTCTGTTATATAACATCAAGCACTATTAACACTAGCTCTCAAAGTGCAATATTATATATATATATATATATATATATATATATATATATATATATATATATATATAAGAAACAGTGGATAAACTCGAATACACAAACGAAGATAAACCAAACAAAAACAATAGAAAAAAAGAAACATAATATGGTTCACTCTAGCCCACAACAACAATATAAAAATAAAAATAGGAAAATAATAGAAAAACACTTTTCCAAGCAAAAATACTATAACAAATCATTAACAAAACAGTCATAATCAGTTACACCTGCATATAAAACAAAGAGAAAATAATAGCCAAACACAACAAGAATATACTTAATACAAGCAATATCAATAGCACAAAGCAACAACACAATACGAACAAATGTAACTGCCGAAAGAAAGTTTACTGTTCTCTTAATAATAAATGCCTAACAAACAACATAATATACAAAGCTACCCTGACAAATGATACTAATACAAACGAAAATATTTACATAAGATCAGCAGAAAGATTCAATAATCACAAAACATCACCAACACAGAAAACTACAAAAACAACACAACGCTATCAAAACATATATGGGACCCGAAAAAATAACATTACTACTAAAATTAAATGGGAAATAGTAAAAAGATCACCATCACACAGCAGCAATACCAAAAACTTTAAGAAATAATCAGCTTTAAAAACTAAAATAGAATATATATAAAAGAAACGAGATAAGGGGAAAATGTAGCCATGCGAACAAACATCTTCTATCCTACATAAATAATAGCAAAAACAAAGCAAATAAATACATAAATATACAAACATACAATCACGACAAAAAACAAAACGTAACATAACAAACATCAAACAAAAAACCCCAAAAATCGCATACACATAAAGACTATAAACAAAAATATAAACAAGGAAACAAATACCCGACCATATCATAAAAAAGAAACCCTTGGGCGTTCAAGTACACCAACAGAGTAGAAGAGGTCAATTTAAACGGCAAGAAGAAACCAAACAACAAAGCAACTAAGCTGACACCTATTCAGTACAAAACAATTAAGTAGACACCCACTCATGTGTACATAAAAACCATAAATAAAGCATTAAAAAAATCAAGCACCTGTACAATAAAAAAAAGATAAAGAAAATCAACTAGTTGCAAGCTGAACCACTCCCAGAAAATATCCAATTAAACTAGGTTCCTTAATAAGAGGAGAGATGACCGGACTCAGCAACCAAAAAAACAAACAAAGAAAAAAAGGACACCGATGAGTGAAAACATGATAACGGCGTCCCCTCTTAAACTTCGGAACGGCCTGAACCTGCTCAGTTAAACTCATAAATTCTAGCTACACAATTTTTGAGCGCGCCCTTCTGCTCGGGCGGCTAGCCACTCCTTTTTGTGTACCTGGTCAAGCACATTTTACTTTGTTCAACACCAAATATATATATATATATATTTAAATATCCTCTATTTTACGTTCTACGAATAATATATCCGTTTGTGTGTGAGATTTCATCATTTAAAAAATGCCGAAATATCTGAGTTGCATCATTGTAACTATGTGTTAATAAGTATATATATATATATATATATATATATATAATGTATGTATGTATGTGTGTGTGTGTATACTCTACTGCAACAAAAGTTAATTTGCCGATACTTATAAACATAAGTATCCGTAGACGTCCCGTTTTCTTATAAATTACGTCTACCAGTATACGTATCAGAGAGTCTAAAGAAGATGTTTTCTCCGACAGACGATGGTTTCGCGTACAACAGGTAGGACTCCACCCACGCCGGAGAGACCGTTTTCTTTTTTGCCTCTTGAATTGATAGGGGAAGTGTACTTTTTAACTTCATACTGTAGTGGCTAACCCCATATTTAATTTAAGTATCGGTCAGGCTGGTTGTCTGTCTATGTATCATTCTGTGTCACTTCCCAAAATCTGAACGATGAGCGGAGAACTTTTCATGTACGCCTCGTTTATATGCCCCCTTGTGCATGTGCGTGCCTGCGTTAGGTTGGGAAGTATTAGGATTTTATTCAGCTTCATCTGTCCGTGTTTCTTTTTTAACAATACTAAAAGCATCTGAGAGATCACATTCTGACTACCATCAGCCTGGTTGATGCTAACACCCAGGACTCAAGTGACTCTGCTGACATGAAGTCAAAAAATCGTATTGAATGAAATGCTAGGTAGGCTGCTAGGAAAGTTGGTTTACTGTGTCGTGTTAGATATTTTTTCTTTCCAGAATTTATTCATACAGGGTGTCCATAAAATCCGTGTGCACTTTAAAAAGTGCCATACAAGGTGTCCATAAGGTTCATGTGCACTTAAAAAATCATAACTTTATTTGTATTTGTGATAAAAATAATCTGTAAAAAAATCTTATAAAGTTTAATGCTTCAACAAGATGGAGCTCCTTGTCACTTTGCTCTGCGTGTTAGACAGTTTTTAAACCAAGAATTTTCTAACAGATGGATTGGAAGCGGTGGACCATTATATTGGCCTCCACGTTCGCCAGACTTGACTTTATTAGATTTTTTTATGGAAACATATGAAAACAATTGTGTATGCAACCAAACCTAGTTCATTAGAAGATTTGAAATAACTAATGTGATTTCAGGTATTACTGCAAATCAGTTGGCAAATGTTTCCCATGAACTGCAAAATCGTATTACCCTTTGTATTGCTAATGATGGAAGACATGTGGAAACTTAAATAAAATTTCAATAAAATCTTAAAAATATAGATTTACTTTTTTCTAATCCTTTTTACAAATTATTTCTTTCGCAAATACAAATAAAGTTATAATATTTTTAAAGTTCACATGAACTTTATGGTCACCCTGTATATATATGTTTTAGTCAGTCAATTAAGTGCCGTACGTAATACACGTTTGAGAGATCCATGACTGACTAGACAGAAGATTTTTTCGCAGTAGTTTGCCATTTCTTGCTGTAGTAGACTGGTTGCCAATCAAGTCTATAGAACTTAATCTAAGATTCAACAATGATAACACTCAGTCACAAGTTATACATCAGTTTTCAAATAATAGCCAAGTCTTCGTGTCTATTTGGGAAAAAATAGATATTCGCAAAGGCTCCCTAAACTTATTTTTTAATTGTGTGTCGTGTCAGACATTTTTTTATCTCCAGAATTTATTTTATATTTATTTTATAAGTCTACCATTCCCCCATACTTCACACCATTGCTGCCACAAAAATACAAAGAAGAAAAAGAATCTGCATTTTTATTGGACTTGACCTCGCATCCCGGCTTCAGTCACTTTCCCATTGCGATGTATCTTTTCTGTAAATACCTTTATGCTAATTGTTCTGTTGAACTTTCCTCTGTCGTAGCTTGGCATTATGAATTTAAGCACAGTATTAAATTGGCAATAAGGTTTAATGATTTTACAGTTGAATCGGCTTGGATTGTTCTTTGCTAACAGTTTTCTTTCTTAAATTTCTCACCTGCTGAACTCTCTTCCGGCTTCTTGCTTAAAGTCAAATTTGATATCCAAAAATTTAAATACAATGTCAATCGTTATCTTCTGTCTACTGAAGTTCTGTTCCTTTATTGTTCTCTCTCCTTAATAATGTTTTTTTTCTTTTTCTCGTTCTTTCAAACTCAGTCACCCTTAAATGCAATGTCAATCGTTATCTTCTGTCTTCTGAAGTTCTGTTCCTTTATTGTTCTCTCTCCTTAATAATGCTTTTTTCTTTTTCTCGTTCTTTCAAACTCAGTCACCATTAAATACAATGTCAATCGTTATCTTCTGTCTTCTGAAGTTCTGTTCCTTTATTGTTCTCTCTCCTTAATAATGTTTTTTTCTTTTTCTCCTTCTTTCAAACTCAGTCACCCTTAAATGCAATGTCAATTGTTATCTTCTCTCTTCTTAATTCCTTTTCTTTTATTGTTCTCTCTCCTTCATAATGCTTTTTTCTTTTTCTCGTTCTTTCAAACTCAGTCACCCTTAAATGCAATGTCAATCGTTATCTTCTGTCTTCTGAAGTTCTGTTCCTTTATTGTTCTCTCTCCTTAATAATGTTTTTTTCTTTTTCTCGTTCTTTCAAACTCAGTCACCCTTAAATGCAATGTCAATTGTTATCTTCTCTCTTCTTAATTCCTTTTCTTTTATTGTTCTCTCTCCTTCATAATGTTCTTTTTATTATGCTTTCACACACCAGTTGTTTGCAATGGCTTTATTAACATGGTTGGGGCAAAATGATTAAAACAAAATCAACCCAATTTATGTTAATTGGTACTATTAGCAAGTTTTCCGAAAATCCAGTTCTATTATATTTCAAAGTGTTTTCACCAGAATACTCTTTTCTATTTATTTATTTATTTATTTATTTTTTATAAGCGTTTCACCCCGAGCAAGGCATGTCACTGCCACTACTGTGCAGGGGGCTACGTAGAGTGGAGAAAGGCTGATTAAATATAGGAAATGACAGAGGGTGGGTGATAGGCGGGTAAGGATTTGGGTAGATGAGAGTGTTGTGAGAATAGTTGGGAGTTAGTGTGATAGGAGGTGTCTATTGACCCTACATTTAAACACCTGGAGATTGTAACTATCGGGAAAGCAAACTTGTGGAAGGGAGTTCCACAGGCGGGAAGCGCGAGAAAAGAAGCTGTTGGAGTAGAATTTACGGTTACATCTTATTTGTTTAACTGTAAAAGGGTGGGACCTAGTTGCTAATCTAGTATCTCGTGTAAATTCGTGCTTAGGCGGCACCAGTGATCTAAGCTCATCGGAACAGAAGCCATGAAAGTACTTGTAGAAGAGGCACAGGGAAGCCACATCACGCCGGTGTGAGAGCGGCTGCAGCCGGTCTGCCAAGTCAGTATCAACCACGTTACAGATCCTCCTTTGTATTTTGTCAAGAAGCCCAAGGAGAGCAGCAGGGGCACCCGCAGTGGAAACTTACCAAACGTTTGTGGAGAAATATAAAACGTTGATTTTAGGGAAGTTTTTGAAAACACTAAATTAGCGGACACAATCTCAACAATATAAGATATACGGATTACACAGTGTTACTAGCGGACACGGAAAGAAAATGCAGGACTTTCTACAGAAGGAAGCAATAGAAAGCGAGAAGAAAGGACTGAGCATAAACTTCAAGAAAACTGTATGCATGGTCATCAGCAAAAAGAAAACCCCAAAATGTCACTTACAGATCGAGATAACTAAACTAAACTAAAGTAAAACAGGTAAAGAAATTTAAATAACTGGAAAGTGTTCCGACAGAGGATGGAAGGTGCAACTCGGAGATCTGAAGACGCACTGGCATGGACAAAGACGCACTTCAAAACACCAGAATACTGAGAGACAAAAAGATCTTATTGGAAACAAAGTAAAAAGTACTAGGCTGCTATGTGATATATTTCCTTCTATATGGCAGCGAATGCTGGACGATCTCTTCGCGGTTGAAGAGAAACTCGAAGCAGCAAAAATGTGGTTCTACAGAAAGATACTAAGAATATCACTGATCGAGCCCGTAAGCAACACAAGGGGTTACAGAGGATGCAATCGAAAAGAAAACTTATACTTAGCATCTGGAAGAGACAACTGAGGTTTCTGGGACACGTAATGAGAAAAAAGTGTTTGGAGAATCTAATACTCACAGGAAGGATTGAGGGAAAGGGATATAGCGGAAAGAAGTGCGGGACATATTTGATGGGTTTAAGCAAATGGAGAGATACCAAGAGGAAAAAATATTAAAAAAATATTAAAAAAATATTAAAAGCGACAAGAGACAAGGGGAAAGTGGAAATCACTGATCATCTACGTCCTGAAGGAACACGGCACGTAAAGGAGAAGGAGAATTTTCTTCCTCATAAATAGAACCGAACTTTTGCAATAAAAAGAAAGAAAGAAACCCCCAGCTGCAGCCAATTCTGGGAACAATAAAAGTGCTTTTACCACTGACCCAGAAAGCACATTTGATTAAAAGAAACACTTATTGGTCATTATATCTTTCAGCTGACATTTACTCTTGACTGTGCCCCGTTCTGACAGAAGGTCTCTTGTTTCTTGCACGATATATATATATATATATATATATATATATATATATATATATATATATATATATAAAATATAATATAATTATAAGGTTATGTCAGTTTTTCATTGCTACATGGAAATTTCAATGTTTCGAGATTAATTCTCATCATCAGGCAATGCTGGTGTGGTTGTGCAGACGATTTACATTTAAATGACAAATACTTTTGGCTTGCTGTGAATTTATGTGGGTGTTTTTTGTGCGTGTGTGTGGCTAATCAGAATGGAGATTCACTTAGGGGTTTGACCCCGAGGAATTCCTGTGCTATCCAACTTTTTTCCTCCTCTTTTTTTCTTTTTCCTTGACCCTATTCCTCTCTTGTCTGCTTTCCTTCGCATTTATCTGATCTTATCATTTTCCCTTCAGTTTTATTACATTTGATATGATATTTCTTCTTGGTAGTACCATTCCCGTTCCCTTTATTCTATTTGTTAAAGAAAAGATTTTTTTCCAAAAGGAAACCTCGAACTGCTATTTTTTCGTTTCATGTTCATTATGCTTATATGAAAAACTATTTATTATTCGATCCCTTAAAAACAAAAATTTATTAAATAAACGCAACGAAATTAATGTCATATGTAGACATTGTAAATTATTCACATTAGAAAATGGATAAAACCTAAATTAAATAACATGCTCGCCGACGAATTAGGTAAAAATAAAAATAAAAATAATAATAAAGCCAAAGATAGAATAAGTTGTTCTTTTTTTAAATAATTCCCCCCTTTGTATCAGGATAATAAACTTTACAGCAAATTGATAGATGGAGTGAAACAAGGCAGACCACTTGTTTATTTGTTTTCTGTAGACGAAGACATTGGAAAATATATATTAATCGTTTCACCCCAAGCATGAGTGAAGACAGATCCGAAGGTAGAGAGAAAGGAAAAGAACAAGATATACAGAATGATGTAGAAAGGACTGGAGTCAAGTGGATAAGGTATTGGAATTGACATTGCATTTAAATTCCTGGAGGTTGTAACCGTCAGGAAAACAAGTATCCGGAAAGGATTTTCACAGACGGGAAGTGCGAGAAAAGAAGCTGCTGGAGTGAAATTGTCGGTTGCATTTGGTTGATTTAACTGTAAATGGTTGCCAGTCTGGTTGCACGAGTAAATTCTTAACGAGGGGGCACCAGTGATCTAAGTAGAAGAGACAAAAAGAAGCCACATCCCGCCGGTGAGAAAGTGGCTGGAGTCGAGCTGCCAGGTCAAGGCCTATCACATTACAGATTCTTCTTTGGAGCCTGTTGAGAATACTGAGATGAACAGCAGAGGTGCCTGCCCAGATATGACAATAGTATTCTATGCACGGTCAGATGGTTGATTTGTATATGTGCAAGATGGATTCAGCCGGAAAAATCTTCCTGGCCCGACGCAGTGACTCAACCTTCTCAGCAGTGGATTTAGCTATTGACTGAATGTAATGATTCCACTTGAGATCGGAAGATAGGGTAAGGCCGAGGAGGCGCAGTGTATTGCTTTCAAGGAGACTTGCTTGGTCCATGCTGATGGGGGGGGGTGCAGGAGAGATTGCCTGTGATGGTTGACTGATAGCAGTTTCCTTGAATGGAGGTTCTTCTCAAGATCAGCAGCGAGGATATGTTCGTCTGCCTCAGCAGATATCTTACTGATGAGGGAGTGAATGCTGGTGTCATCTGCGTTAATGCCTACTTGGGATTTGATTACGTCTATGAAGATTAGAAAGAGCGTCGGGCCTAGGATAGAGACCTGGGGGACACAAGCGTTCATGCGGTATGATGTGTAGGCAGGCCCAATCAAGACGACCTTCATTATGCGGTTAGATAGGAAAAAATGAATCAGATCAGGCAAGAAACAATGTATATATATGTATATATAGACAAAGTGAAAAAATAAATAATAATAAAATATAAGAAATAAATGGATAAATAAATAAATAAAAAAGTTAAAAGTTAATCCGGTCTAAGTATTTAAGCAGGTATTTGTTTCTATGTTTGTATGTGGTCATCAATTCACTTCTTTTGCTTAATAAATTAGGGTCATGGATATATATATATATATATATATATATATATATATATATATATATATATATATATATATATATACGGATATCAGTGACTCTAATTAATGACAGATACAAATACCATGCCCATTCAGCGAAATTAAATTTCGGAATATTTTGACTTATGTATGTATGTATATATAAAGTACGTAAAAAAATTCCGAAATTTAATTTCGTTGAATAGCCATATATTTGAATTAATAAATGTTATAGAAATTTTGTAATATATTTGAATTAATAAATTTATGTTTTCGACCGTTGCTGATGAAGCGAGAAATTAATTCTCGAAATTTTTAACTTGCTTTATATATTTGGCTCTGTAAATTGATAATACTATTTACATCGAACCCGCCATCTTGATCACTTTTAATATTAATAAAATTAATATTAATAGGTTGGCCAACTTTCCCTGAAGATCCAAATTGGTGAAACCTTGGTAGGTCTGTTGGCTCTCTAGGTTAGCTATATATATATATGGTCGCCGTAAGTCTCAACAAGAAATCTGTGTTTTAACTGAAGATTTCATTTGAATAAAGTAGTGCAATAAAATTGCCCGCAAATACACTTTTTTGACACGAAATCCGACATGTTTAACGCCATGAAAAACAAAGTTATATATATGTGTGTGTGTGTGTGTGTGTGTGTGTGTGTGTGTGTGTGTGTATTTAAACAGAAATCTTTTTTTTTAGACATGTCAGATTAAATAAATTGCAAACATTGTGTCTGTTTATTTTTAATACAATTCGTTCATACTCACGAATAATCTTTCGCGTATTATAATTGAAAGACATAAGAAATGAGCTGTAACTTTGACAGATGATTTTATTTTCCATTTCTCGATGTTCGTAAGTACTTTTATTTTTCTTCCGAGATCATCTTCAGGGGTGGGAGTTGTAACAAAAATAACCGCAAAACTGTGTTACTAAAAAGTACTGTACATTTTTGTTAAGCAAGAAGAAAATTTACAGGAATTTTTAGCAACACAATTTTGCGGTGAACGAGATTATGTTGAAAAATAAATATTCCTGACTGGAAAATAAATGCTTTCTTTCGCATTGCCCTAAAGACTTATTTAGTGATTCCCCTTTTCACACACACACACACACACACACACACACACACACACACACACACACACACACACACACACACACACACGAGAAGACGGAGTGATTACCGAGGGTCAGTCTGCGAAACTCTGGATACTGAAGGTAGCAGCAATCGGCTGACATTTTACTTATATATATATATATATAGTACTGTGCAAAAGTATTAGGACAAGAACTATTTTATCTTTTATGAGACATCAAAATAAAGTTTAAAATCGCCCCCGTCCTAACACAATTGCACACTACTGGTAGTGTGCAAAAGTATTAGGACAGGGGTGATTTTCCTGAAGACTTCACTGAAATTTGAAAAAGGGTGAAAAGCCAAGTAAATCGCTAATAAATGTTGATCATTTAAAACTAGGTGCAAAAGAAATGTATTAACAAGAAGTTATAGTTCATTTTTCTTATTTTCTATTTTCTATTAAACAAGTAATTTTGAAACTGCTCTATTGAACATCTATGGGATATTTTGAATAAAAAATTGATAAATCTAATGTTACTTCACAAAACACATTTTGGGAACAAATACAAGCTGCTTGGCAGGAGATACCATCATATACATTGAAGAAGCTTGTGATGTCAATGCCTGATAGAATGAAGACAGTGATCTAAGAAAAAGTCTATTATATTAAATATTAAATTTATTTTATAACAACTATTTTTTCTTGTTAAAGCATTTGTTGAGTAAATCAAATAAAATTACTTTAATTAAATGGTTTATTTTCTGTCAGTATACCTCATAAAAGATAAAATAGTTCTTGTCCTAATACTTTTGCACATTACTTTATATATATATATATATATACGCAGGTTCGATAGGCAAATTAATGAAATTTGAGGAATAAAAAGCAAAGAAATACTGGCAATATGATTGATGATATTTTTATATATTAGCCTTTTGACTAAAATGGATCACGAAGAAAATGTTTTTAAAGTCGGAATTTTCAGACATGTCAATATGGAATATGGCAGTGACGATTCTACGGGGGGCGGTAGAAAAGAGCCAAGCCCCCATCCCCCGAATTTTGGCTGGCCCCTCGGTTGCTCTCCCCCCCACTTTTTGTAAGCTTAAAAAATTATTGAAACTGATCAGTCTCTGATTTTAATAAGATTTGATCTTCAGCACTTTTCCCTCTGCGTTTTCTTTTTCATTTAAATTTTTAAGGACACATACAAATAGCAGTTTGAAAGAAAAACAAACAAAATAAAACAACCAGGGGAAAGAGACTTAATAGTCATATTTTCATATCTGAAGGACGACGTTAATTAGAAATAATGTCCCCAACTTGATATGTAGATACATAGGCAGTCACTTTATCTAGTGAAGTACTATACTTATACTCACAAACTCATTCCTGCTTGAGTTAGCCTCCTTACACCTCAGAAAAATCTCGGTCCCTAAGTGTCCCCACCACTTTCCACAATCGCCACGTCTCCCTATCCCTGGTGGCTCTTAGCACGCTTTCTCCTGTTACACAACGCAACCTCCGTTCTGTCATCCACCTGCTCAGGCCCTTTAAATATGTTATCCACTGCTTTCCTCTGTCTCTTTTTCCCTCTATCTGGCCTGTTAGTATCAGATTCTCCAAGCCCCCTTCCTCATTGCATGTCCCAGGAACTTCAGTTGTCTCTTCCTGATGCTCAATATTAATTTCCTTTTCGTTTCCATTCTTTCCAAGACCTCATCATTGCTCACCTGCTCGGTCCATGATATCTGCAGCATCCTTCTGTAGAACCACAAGTTTTTCCTTCATCTTTGATAATATTTCCAGCATTCACTGCCACATTGAAGAACTGGCATCACATAGCAATCTAGTAATCTCTTCTTTGTTTCTAGTGAATGTTTCCTGTATCTTAATACTTTACTCAGCTTCTGGAATGCATCCTTCGCCATGCCAATTCACCTTTTGATCTATGTGTCGCACTTTCCGTCTTCTATTAGAACACTTCCCAGGTATTTAAATTTTTGTACCTGCTTGATTTTAGTATTCCCCACCTGTATTTGGCATTTTGGGCTGCTCTTTTTGCTGATGACCATGCATTCGGTTTTCTTGCAGTTTATTTGTAGTCCTTTTTTGTGACACTCTTTTTTTTTGTCATCTACCTTCTGACATGAATTAAGTAATTTTAAACATTCTTTTTCAAGAGATAGTTTGAGTGTACTCTAATTAAAAATGTAAGCATATTGGCTGATAAATTTGACGTGTTATAACCTGCTAAAAACTGAACGACATCGATAAGATTCGGATCTACGCACTCTTAGGGGACGCAAGTTCGAATTCTGCTGGAGGTCGTATATTTTTCTTACAGAATTTCTTAATTATTCAGGCCAGTAGATGTTAATAAATAGAGCATCTACTCAAATACACGTATCCATTAAAAATCATGTTTAAACAAATAAATTCAAAATATGTCGGAGTTAATTCATTTTGTAAAATTCCGTCTATAATGTTAAAATTATATGTATATACAGAGTGTTCATAAAGTTCGTGTGCACTTGAAAAAAATTTATAACTTTATTTGTATTTGCGATAGAAATAATTTGTAAAAAAGATTAGAAAGAAGTAAATTTATATTTTTTAGGGTTTTATTGAAATTTTATTTAAGTTTCCACATGTCCTCCATCATTAGCAATACAAAGGGTAATACGATTTTCAGTTCACGGAAAACATTTGCCAATTGATTTACAGTAATGCGTGAAATCACAGAAGTTATTTTAGCTTTCAAATCTTCTAATGAATTACGTTTCGTTGCATACATAATTGTTTTCACATATCAACCATGAAGCAAATTTATTCTGAAAAAAAATTTTTTTTTACTTATCTAAAAATTGTTTCAAATTTTCTGGTAAAGAATTATTCAATAACTATACTTAAAACTAAGTACATTAAATTTTATAACATTTTATATAGATTATTTCTATCACAAATACAAATAAAGTTACAATTGTTTAAAGTGCACACGGACTTTATGGACACCCTGTATATGTAAAGTTTATCTATAAATGTGTTTCCTTATACACAAAATTAAAACAATGGCTGACATTTTTTTGAAGTAGCACCCCTAGTAATTTTAGCTACCAGTCGCTATTGCTTGAATGTAATACAATGGAGTGTTTTTTCTTCTTTTTGATAGGTAGGGTTTGAAATATGAAAAGAAAATTTATTAAAGTGCTTAAATGAATGAGTAATCAGGATGAATGAATAAACGTCTTGTGAGGTTGTGTGATTACAGTGACCAGGTCAAGAGGGGCTACTAAGTTCACAAAACAAAGCCCTATACTATATAAAAGCCGAACCTTCGCGTGTACACTCACGTTGTTTTTCACAAACTAATTTCACTTAGCCAGATTTCACGAAGTCACTAGTTTTTGACTGTTTCCGCTTCATCCACTGTTTCACGTTCTTCGTTTCTGTTTTCCCCGATTTAAATCCATATAGCGTTGAAACATCGGTTCCCTTACGATCACCGAAGTTAAGCGACGTAGATGAGTGACCACTTCGGAATACCAGAGGCTGTAAGCGTTGAATGTGCGGGTGGGGTAATGGATAACAGCCGAATCCCAATTCTGTAGGGTTCGTTATATTCACTTATGTGCAAATACTCGTGGGGAATATGAATTCAGCTGTCTCCCCAGCTATGGGTTAATTAGTAAGACACTTTTAAACGAATCAATCAATCAAATAAAAACTGATTTGCTACACAGGCATGTCTTGTAGATATATTTATATTCTCCAGAAAATAAATGTACAAAAAACTACCGTGACCAGAAAAGTGAGGGATCAGTTTGTATATCCTGATGTAATATAGAATTGATCTCCCACTTTATATCCATATTTCTTGTTTCTATATCAAATTCTGATTTGTTAAGAATTCACCTGTCCACCCCGCCAGTTATGGGTTAATTGGTAATAATTGTGTTAATATATTTCCACAAAAAATCTTAGAATCTAAAAATATTTTCAGGCTTAAAATAACCTGCAAAGGGTTGATAAGCCATAAAAAATTTATGAATGAATCATCCAATCAGTTTTCCGCGGTCACGTCCAAGGATAAAAAATTACTATATACAATATTATTCATCTTGTACAAGTCCAAAGAGCCACTTAAAGTAGCTGTTAAGAGGCATGGTTTATGGGTTTATAGGAAGAGAATAACAGCTAACCCTAAACTTGAACAAACCGATTGCAGTATCTTCTCGGGAGTCCCGGCAATGGGCGTCAGGTGTTGGGTCTTTCTGGCTTATGTGCTGTGTTCTGACCTGTAATCTCGGCCTCAGTAATTTGTCCACAACCGCAATGTAACTTCCATGTGCCTTTTCTATAAATACATTCATGATAAATTTTCGGATGAGCTTTCCTCTATGGTAGCTAGATTTATGCATTTAAGCGCACTACTTGATTGGCGGTAAGGTTTCATCGTTTTACAGTAAAAATGGCTAGATGCAACCGTAAGTTCTATGCTAACAGTTTCTTCTCTCGCGCGTCTGCTTGTGCAACTCATTTCAGGCGTTTTTTTCCCCCATTAACTTTGAGCGTCGAAAGATTTAAACGCAATGTCTATCGCTATCTTCTTAATTCTCATTCTTTTATTATTATCTCTTCTGAACAGTGTTTTCTTTTTTTTTCTTTTTCTCATATTCTAAACACCCAGTAAACCCCCCCCCCCCAATGTCCTTAATGGCTTTATTGTCCTGCTTGGGTTAAATGATTAAAAATGAAAAAAAAAAATTTTTTTTTAGTGACTTGCTTGGGAAAAAATGCGTCTTAATGGTTTTATTGCCTTGCTTGTCTTCAGTCAGTCAAATGCCATACGTGATACACGCTTGGGCGATCATGTCTCCTGGGCGATCATGTCTTCTGGGCAGAAGATTATCCCGCAGTAGGTTGCCATTGCTTTCTGCGGTAGACTGGTTGCCGACCAAGCTTATAGAACCCAATCTGTCCTGCTATTTAACCCATAACTGGAAGGAAGAGACGGATTAATACCTTTCCCAAGGGTATTTGCGCGTAAGTGAATACAATGGATTCAGCTGGAATTCGAACTCGGCTCTCCGGTTTCTCTTTCCGAGCCGATATCCACTGTACCACAACGCACAAAACGTTTAAAATAAAAGGAGAGACTAATTGGTTGCCTGTCTAGGGGAAGGACAACTTTGAATTCAAAGCTGTGCCGGTAGAACAAAGGTATGTCATTTTCCAGTATAGTAAAATAATAAATCATTCTATAAAAGCGTCTTTTCTTTGGAAACTACACAAGGCAGAAGACACGGTCTTTTTCATTGCCGAGACAATTTAAGATCGTGTAAAATATAATGTCTAAATGAACAAAGGTATGTAGGTTAACTCAAGCAAATGTCCGCAGGTGTGGGAAGTGTGTCACTCATAAGTTTGATAATTTTACCTACTTCTGTATCCTCCCTCACTCACAAACTAGGTAAAAATTAAAA
Organism: Ascarosepion bandense; assembly: GCA_037127315.1. Classification (NCBI taxonomy): domain Eukaryota; kingdom Metazoa; phylum Mollusca; class Cephalopoda; order Sepiida; family Sepiidae; genus Ascarosepion; species Ascarosepion bandense. Next base: position 254,114 of record JBBBDQ010001279.1, on the reverse strand, counting down.
AACAATTTCTAATGGGTAAACTGAACAATAATACAGAAAAAATAATTGGCAAACTTGTCAGTTAAATGCCATACGTGATACACGCTTTGGGCGATCATGTCTCTTTTGAGACATGACCGACTGGGCAGAAGATTATCTCGCAGTAGATTGCCATTACTTTCCGCGGTAGACTGGTTGCCAGCCAAGGCTCTAGAACCCAATCTGTCCCATTATTTAACCCATAACGGGAGGGAAAAGACGGATTTATACCTTTCCCAAGGGTATTTGTATGTAAGTGAATGCAAGGAATTCATCTGGAATTCGAACTCGGCTCCTCGATTTGTCGTTCCGAGTCGATATCCACTGCATCACAACACAGGTGCTTGCAAAAAAGTGTAGTGTTTAAAGGAGGGTTCTTCCTTTAACACCGCTATCATTGCAACGACCTTCACTCTTCGGCAATGTTTATTGTTTTAAAATGTGATAATTATAGTTTTATAAATTTCTAAATAATTCATAAACAGAATTTATAAATTTTCTTTGTTCTTGACAGCAAAAATAATAAACACTATTTATTTAATAAATTGTTTATTTTCAATATTTATTATATTATTTATTGGAATGGTTGGTAAAACGTCAGCTAATTGGCAATTGATTCAAACTTTATAAAATTGTAAACACGGATTTCCTTATAGATCATAGGTTCCCAACCTTTTTGCTGTGATTACCCCAAAATACATTTTCCCTATTATCCATTACCCCAACGAACAAATACCCGTAATATAGGAAAAGAAGTAATTATATTTTCATACATCAAAAGCAGACAAAGTTAATGAAAATTATTCAATACAACAGTACCAGTCTATAATAATCAGAGGTATAGTAGCCGTAACCTAGCCGTGATTCTTAATGTGAGTGTTGAGCTTGTATTGCCTGTGCCAGTGCCAGTTTATTTATTCTTTGCTTTGTGACTGAAAGAGCTATTCGGGCGTCGTTTGCCACGTTGAGTCTGCTATGTTTCTTGATCTTCATTCCAAGGACACAGTGTGAAATTATAAGCTGATTGCCTCTTCCCAAACCAAACATCCATTACCCACAAAATATGGGCTCATTACCCCACTGGGGTAATTTACCCCGGGGTTGGGAACATTGTATTTTGTATCATATATTTTAATAATTTAATAAATGTTTATAAATTTATGATTAAAAAATGTTTTCATATTTATTTTTTTATTAATTGGTAAATGATAAATATTGTATTACATTGGTTTTAATTGAATTAGTTTTTAGAATGTTGTGAATATAAATTTATTCTTGGAAATAAACAATCTAATAAATAGTGTTTAATATTTTTGTTGTAAATTCTCAAGAAGAAAAAATAAAATTGTATTAATTCACTTTTACGTTTTATTATAATTGTAATTGTAATCATCGCATTTGAAAACAATTAACATTGCCGAAGATTGAAGGTAGTTATAATACCGCTGGGAAAAACCGACATTTTGACACTTGTTTTTTATTTTTTATTTACTGGTACAAAGCTTTATGTTAGCTAAAAGATTAACGGTAACGCGCTTCGTCCTTCAAAAGGTCTTCATCAGATTAAAATAATGTTCGTTATTGACAGAATATATATATATATATATATATATATATATAAAGGAACGTTTTAATAATATTTTATCTAATTTTTCCAGTATTCTTGTTTTGCTGGAGAAAACGAGTGTTAAAATGTTCGATACATTTTGACTTTCAAAGCGCTTTCAGACACTTCACTGGCCATTTTTAAAGATGTTATTTTTAAAAAGTAGGCAAACGTTCACGCGATAACAAATCGCACGCATCACGTGATAGCTTTAAAGAACAAAAATCATATTACAGTCAAACATGAGGACATGATAAGAATATCGGGAAATGGCCAGTGAAGTGGTTGAAAGCGATTGAAAAGTCGAAACTTATGAAACATTTGCAAACGCCTTATTAACAGCGAAAAGGAAACATGTAAGAATACTGGAAAAATTAAATTAAAAATTAATAGAATCTTCTTTGTCGGTCGTTTTTAACGAAGCATGTTTAAAGAAAAGATTGCTGTTATACACATATATATATATATATATAATCTCCCCACCTTAAATTGTCTGAATTTGGTAAAAAATTGTGATTTTTTTTGTTTGTTTTAATCATTTTCTTTAATCATTTTACTCCCAGCAAGGCGGTATCGCCACTGATGTGCAGGGAGCTACATAAGAGAGTTAAAGTTTTAAGGAAGAGGAGAATGAAAAGAAAGACAAACCAGCTACGGGGGGGGGTGAAAGAGCAAGAGAAGGATGTGACCACAGGAGTGAATACAGTTGTGAAGGTAGAGAGAAAGGAAAAGAACACGATATACGCTGTGATGTAGAAAGGATTGGAGTCAAGTGGATAAGAGATGGGAATTGATATTGCATTTAAATTCCTGGTGGTTGTAGCCGTCAGGAAAGCAAGTATATGGAAGGGAGTTCCACAGACGGAAAGCGCGAGAAAAGAAGCTGCTGCAGTAGAATTGTTGCCTGCATTTGGTTGACCTAACTGTAAAAAGTGTGGACCTTGTTGCCAGTTTAAGCTTCTATATATATTGATTCTTGACAGAAAAAAATATTTCACTGCCTAACGAGGTGCAAATAAGATAGTACACAATGGCTCTTATACTGCAGTAAACTATGTTTTTATTATAAACTTATAAGAAAAATACTAATATATAATGCTCTACTAAGTATGGAACCCTCTTAGTAAATCACTATATTCTATATGTAAATATTATTTTCTGTTAAAAGGTAGGGATAATTCCACGGAGGAAATTAATCGGATGAGAAGTCTATGTTAGAAAAATGGAAATATATTGGACAAATATTTACAAATCCATCGATTCGGTTATTTCTTAAACATTATGTCTTACTTACTTTTTAACGCTTACCTAATAACTCTTGCGGATGTGCGTTTTGGTACAGTGGATATCGGCTCGCAACGAAAAATCGGTGAGCAGAGTTCGAATTTCAGTTGAATTCCTTGCATTCACTTTCGCGCAAATACCCTTGGGAAAGTTATTAATCTGTCTCTTCCCTCCAGTTATGGGTTAAATAATAGAACAGATTGGGTTCTATACCCTTGGCTCACAGCCAATCTACCGCAGAAAGTAATGGCAACCTACTGCAGGATAATCTTCTGTCATGTCAGTAATATCTCAAAAGACCGTTCCCTGAAGATATATATATATATATATATATATATATATATATATATATATATCTGTCCGCGGATGACTATTTACGCTCTCAAACCCTGATTGAACACTCTGGAAGAATGGTCAGTCAGTATAGGTGCCATACGTGATACACGCTTGGGCGATCATGTCTCTAAAGAGACATGACTGACTGGGCAGAACATTATCCCGCAGTAGGTTGCCATTGCTTTCTGCGGTAGACTGGTTGCCGACCAAGGCTATAGAACCCAATCTGTCCTGCTATTTAACCCATAACTGGAAGGAAGAGATGGAAGAGATCCCAAGGGTATTTGCGCGTAAGTGAATACAATGGATTCAGCTGGAATTCGAACTCGGCTCCCCGGTTTCTCGTTCCGAGCCGATATCCACTGTACCACAACGCACATACTTTGAAAAACAGTAGCTACTCTGCATGTACGCATCGTTCATTCAGTAATGAATAGTAATGGCTATTGGGCGTGTATAATGATTATATATGCGCTAAAATGTCTGCCTTCTTCTACCGAACACCCATAGCCCAGAGGTAGAATCGCCGACTGACGCCAATTCGGTCGGATATCAATCCTGGGTTAAAAGCAATCGGAGTCTAACCGTACTGATGAACTGTATGCGGATGACTATATATATATTCTAAGCATATATTGTTAAACATAACAGACAGTGAATGTCTATTATGTTTAATCATGAGCCGCTATAAACATCGAATTTTGGCTTTATTTTAAGTTGAAAACAAAGACAATTGTCCAACATTTGGATGTTTTTTTTTATTATGCGGGTTCTAAGCTTTCGGCTCGCATGAGCTATCTTCAGAGAGGTTAGAGCGGCGTTAACTTGAAGGCATCCGCCATCAAAGATGATATTATCTTGTGTTGACCAAACATTGCTATGCGACGATAACAGTCACCAAATAGCAGACGCAGGTAGTAAATTTGTAATGCGGTCCTATGACGTCACACCACGCGAGAGACCGAAATGTTAACAGAACAATATGTTTAAATGCAATGTAATGTGTTGTGACTAGATTCAAATGTGATTTTATTGAATGTGGTTTGCTTTGATTTAATGTAAATGGCCTCCAATATCAGAAGGGTTTTTTACTCTGTGCATGTGTGAGTATTATTGTGTTATCGACTAAAATCTGTCTAATATTACATACATGGCTATGTTTTTCTAAGAATTGTTGTTTAATTGAACTATGATCAGAAAGGTGGCAGGTAAGTCTACGGGAGAGCGTGGTTGTAGTAAAACCAACATATGTAGTGGGTTTATTATTAGTACTAGAGATACATTCTCTGAACGGGCATGTCTATTGATGCACTACATTGGTTTTCTGAATATACAAGAAGGTCATCAATGGAAGTTAAACTGGACTCTACCGATAGCTGATTCTAATTAGTCATACATAACACCACCCACACATACAGGTGAAAAAGAAACCGACAAGCGAAATGTTTAAATCTATGGAATTGCTTTAATTACGACAGTTTCGTTATGACTGTTTTCTCATGGTGTGCACGACTTTTTCTTCTATGTGCCTTGTTCCTTCAGGACGTAGGCGATCATGGTCACCTATCTCTTGTAGTTTGTAACGCCTTTTCTCTTGTTGTTTCTCCCAAACCCTGCTCTACCATCCACTTGCTTAATCAAGTATATCACGCGTTGCTTTTCTCTGTCTCTCTTTCTCTCTAGCAATCCTGAGAGTATCATATTCTCCAAGCCTCCTTCCTTGTTACATATCCTAGAAATTTCAGTTGTATCTTCCTGATGTTAACTATAGGTTTCCTTTTCATTTTCGTCGCTCACATTTTTCTTCCATGTCATCCTCATCATCCTTCTGCAGAACCACATTTCGAAGAAGGACAGACATATATAGAAATTAATATTAATTTCATATTACTAACAAGGTTACCAGTGGAATTCGAACTCGGCTCTAGCGGGGTCTGATTCTGAGGAGTTACCTATTACACCACCAGCACATCCAGGCGAATAAAAAAATGTGTAACCGACAAGCGCAATGTTTAAATCTATCGAATTGCTTTTTATTACGACAGTTTCGCTCATACTGTCTTGTGTCGTGTGTTTCTCCTGGTTTCTTGTGGCGCCTCTCCCCACCCAAAAAAAACGTCTGCGTAGAGGAAAGCCAAAATGAAGGAGACATGACCTACGTTCATCAGGTAGCGTTACTAGTATATATTGTCCCAGTCTTGTTTAAGCAGCGAGAATTTGATAACGTCAGCAAGCTTCAGGTAGCAGACATTCCGGTGCCTAAAGTGGTGCTTGATGACTTTAGGATCAATTACGCAAATTAATGGGAAAATGAGCCCTTGACTTGATCCCGGGAGTGTTTCAATTATTTCATAACTGCAAGGATTGCTCTCACGACAAACTCGACTCTTTATGGTTTACATTCAAATCAATAAGACACACACACACACACATATATATATATATATTCTACACTTTCAGCAATCCCAAATTGGCTATGGCGAAACACAATCTTCTGTTTATCCGGCATAATTTATGTTGTAATTAAGAGATTGTATTTTATTAGTGGGTAAAGAAATGACTTTCCATAATTTTCAGCTCTCTCTCTCTCTCTCTCTCTCTCTCTCTCTCTCTCTCTCTCTCTCTCTCCCTCGTAATGTGCACATACAAACATATGTCTGTCTGAGTTGGGTACCTCGAGGTTGTGTAATAGCAAGCTCGTATTGTTGGAATCATTACAAGTGAGTAGCGAGTTCGATCCTCACTGGGTGTCCCTTACTTTCGGCCTTGTGTCACGTATAAGCTGTGCTTAGAAAATCAGCTTATGTTTGTCCGAGTCTATATCTATGTCAGTCTGTTAAAATCTATCTATCTATCTATCTATCTATCTATCTATCTATCTATCTATCTATCTCAATATGTTTATTATTTATCCACCTATTTATCAGTCTGTTCCTTAGATATTTCTCTCTCTCTCTCTCTCTCTCTCTCTCCCTCTCTCTCTCTCTATCTATCTATCTATCTATCTATCTATCTATCTATCTATAATTTATAAAAATATAACCGTCTATTAGCCCTACTCTAGAGTTTCGTAGAAGGACCCTCATGCAATCAATCTGTCTATTCGTCAGGGGCTATCAGCAAATGACTGTTCTTTTGCATGTGAATGATACTATTATGTATGTATTATCAACGAGTATATCACGAATTTAAAAGAAGATTAAAAATAATGGAGGCATTACTATAAAAAGAGAAATCCTACACTCAATAACATAAGTCATAAACACGGTAACAATATGTTTACCGTGTTCGGAACTTAACATACACAAGACACTATATACATAAATTTTGCAAATGTTAATTTGCTAGTAAAACAAAATTAATTCTTGATAATGGCCAAAAGCATAGTCGAAAGCGCTCGAAACCTTTGGACAATTCTTATATAATCTGAGTTCTGAAAAGAAAAAAAATCATGAGAAGACATGAACAATTATATTAAAAATATAATACCTTGTCTGTCATTTTTAATGAAACCTACATATATACATATGTATACATGTGTGTGCGTGTGTTTTTATGTCATTAATTATTTGTCCTCCTCTCACATATGATCTATCTATCTATCTATCTATCTATCTATCTATCTATCTATCTATCTATCTATCTATCAGGTGGTCAACGGGGAGTAATTTTAGTAGATCACAACTAATGTGTACTCATATGTCTTATTTTTTGTGTCCCGTGTCAATTGTATTTCTTACTAGTGCCTTCTACCCGTGGCCTTGTACCAGACATGGCTAGGCTTAGTCAACAATCATTGTGGACCACTGCTTATACGGCTTTAAGAGAAGGGTCGCAACGTTGTTCCACCTGTTGGTGAAACAACGCACGAGTGTTTCCCTGTTGCCTCGTAGTATAATTACGACCAGCGACTCCACACATGATTCCCGCTTTCTTATCTTAGGGTAGCGGGGTTTTGTGGATGCGGTTGTTCAAAAAAGCAGGTGGATCCTATATTTTCGTTCCACTTCGTTGATCTTCGGAAAAGAAAAGCAGGTCCAAAAGAAATACGCGCTCGACGTGTCTCTGCAATTTTAATCTTGACAGTGTCAACTTCAGCTCTGTTTCGCTCAAGGAGAAAATGGTTTGACGTGACCCTGAATGTTTTCTTATTAATGCTCATACGTTCTGTCTGTGTGTCTCACTTTTTCTTCTTTTTTCTTTTTTCTTTCTTTCTTTCTTTCTTTTTTTTTTTTTAGTCGCCTCTTGTTCCGTTTCTCCGGGTTATTTTATTGTACTCAATAGAAATGAAGGAATTTTCTTTTATTCGAAAATTCAAAACGGACATTTTTTTTTGTGATTCGGTTTTCTTTCTCCTTTCATTATTTTTAGCTAAAAATTCTTCCACTCTTCAAACTTATTTTATTTTTATTTATATTTACTTATTCCTTCTTTCTTACTTACTTACTTTCTTTCTTTCTTTCTTTCTTTCTTTTATTTCTTTCTTTGTATTTGCTTATTTTTTTATCTTTCAGTCTTCGTTTTGTTCTTTCTTTCTTTCTTTCTTTCTTTCTTTCTTTCTTTGTATTTATTTGTTTTCTTTCTTTCTTTGTATTAACTTATTCTTATATTCGTTTGTTTTTGCTTTCATTCATTCATTCATTCATTCATTCTTTTTTTATTCTTTGTATTTGATTATTTTTCTTTCGGAATTCCTTTTGTTTTTTCTTTTTTTGTATTTCATTATTCGTTTTCTTTTTTTCTTTGTATTAACTTATTCTTTTATTCGTTTATTCATTCATTCATTCATTCTTTCTTTTTTCTTTGTATTAACTTTTTTCATTCTTTCTTTCGTTTTTCCTTTCTTTCTTCTGTATTTACTTATTCTGTCGTTCGTTCTTTCATGCTTTCTTTCTTTGTATTATGAACTTATTCTTTCTTCGTTCTTTGTTTTCTTCATAGTTTTATTCTATCTTTTTTTTTCTATTTATTTACTTACTCTTTTGTTTTTCTTTTCTTTCATATTATCTCTCTTTCTTTGTATTTACTTATTCTTACTTTCGGTCCTTCTTTCGTTCTTTCTTTCATTCTTTCTTTGCATTTACTTATTGTTTCTTTCTTTTTTTATTCATTTATTCTTTCTTTGTTTTTTTATATTAAGTTTTTTTTTCTTTTTCCCTTTTTCTTTCTTTCGCTCTTTGTATTATGCTTTCTTCGTTCATCGTTTCATTCTTTCTTTCTTTGTATCTACTTATTCTTTCTTGCGTTCTTTCATTTTTGTATTTACTCATTCATTCATTCATTCTTTCGTTCTTTCTTTCTTTCTTTTCTTCCTTACTTCTCTCTTTTTTATTTAATTTTTCAATCTCTCTTTCTTTCTTATCAATTATCTTTCTTTTCAAAAAATGTCTTTCTTTGTAATTTCTTGGTCTCTCTTTCTTTGCTACTTTTCAATTATTTTCTTTTTAAAAACCATTCTTTCATTCTTTCATTCTTTTTTTTTTCATTCATTCCTTGCAATTAGACGTAAATCAAGCATCAAAACCAACTTTATGTTCGTGTTTTTGGAATATCGTTCAACCAAAACATCCTTTTGCTTGTATCAAGTTTCGTCTTTCGCTTTTTGCTTCCAATGTCAGTTTTTCCCATCTGCCAAATGTCGTCAATTCTATAAGCACGAAAAAAGAAGACAGAGAAAACATGAAACCGTTACTTTTCCCTTTAGTCTTGGTATTGTCTTCTTAATATGTCATACGACCGTTGGTAATTGTTGATAGAGTGCCTTTCTTTCTTTCTTTCTTTCTTTCTTTCTTTCTTTCTTTCTTTGCCTCATCTTCCTTAACCTTTCTTTCTTTCTTTCTTTCTTTCTTTCTTTCTTTCTTTCTAGCCTC
>JBBBDQ010001279.1:155000-242500 GCA_037127315.1 Ascarosepion bandense | reverse complement strand
AACCTTCAAAATTCAGTTTACGACGAAAAAAACTTATTTGATGTCGATAGCAGGAAATCAAAATTTCACTTACATCCATTCATTTTTCTTTCAGTCTACGGTTTCGCTTTAACTGGAAACAACTATTGCTTTTTAGTATTTCGTGCCAACGTTCAAAGAGTCTGAGCCCCAGGACCATGGATTAGTTTTAAAGCTTTCATTACACCCGAGCAACGCCGGGCTATACTGCTAGTATTCTATGAGTGAGAGTACATGCTTAATAATGGATGGTGAATGGTTAAATTTTTGGTGGGCATATAAAGGATTTGTATTTGTTTTTTATATGGTTGGTATATATTATATTTATATGGTTGGTATATATTATATTTATATGGTTGGTATATATTATTTTCTAAATCTAAAGTCACATCGCGGAAATCTACTTTTTTTTCCCCATTTGTAGTAATAGTCACTTTTCAATTAAGGTTTTTAAATTCTCTTAACATTAACTTTCTAAGTTTATCTATTTTAAAATTTAGGAATTCCTCACTACCATAATTCCTCGCCACCATAATTCCTCGCCACCATAATTCCTCACTACCATAATTCCTCACTACCACAATTCCTCACTACCACACTGCCACCACTGCCACCATAATTCCTCACTACCATAATTCCTCACTACCATAATTTTCACTACCATAATTCCTCACTACCATAATTCCTCACTACTATAATTTTCACCACCATAATTACCACCATAATTCCTCACCACCATAATTCCTCGCCACCATAATTTCTCACTACCATAATTTCTCACTACCATAATTCCTCGCCACCATAATTCCTCACTACCATAATTCCTCACCACCATAATCACCACCATAATTCCTGCCACCATAATTCTCACTACCATAATTCCTCACCACCATAATTCTCACCACCATAATTCTCGCCACCATAATTCTCACCATACCCTCACTACCATAATTCTCACCATAATTCTCATCACCATACTCCTCACTATAATTCTCACTGCCTACACTCTTCTACTACCATAATTCCTCGCCACCATAATTTCTACCATAATTCCTCACTACCATAATTTTCGCCACCATAATTCCTCGCCACCATAATTCTCACTACATAATTCCTCGCCACCATAATTCCTCGCCACCATAATCTTCACTACCATAATTTTCGCCACCATAATTCCTGCCACCATAATTCCTCACTACCATAATTCCTCGCCACCATAATTCCTCACTACCATAATTCCTCACTACCATAATTCCCTCATCACCATAATCTCTCACTACCACCTCGCCACCACAATTCCTCACTACCATAATTCCTCACCACTATGTTCCTCGCCACCACAATTCCTCACTACCACCCCTACTACCATAATTCCTCACCACCACAATTCCTCGCCACCATACTCCTCGTCACCATAATTTCTCACTACCATAATTCCTCGCCACCATAATTCCTCACTACCATAATTCTCACTACCATAATTCCTCACTACCATAATTCCTCACTACCATAATTCCTCGCCACCATAATTCCTCGCCACCATAATTCCTCACTACCATAATTCCTCGCCACCATAATTCCTCGCCACCATAATTCCTCACTACCATAATTCCTCACTACCATAATTCCTCACTACCATAATTGCCACCATAATTCCTCACTACCATAATTCCTCACTACCATAATTCCTCACTACCATAATTTCGCCACCACACCCTCAATACCATAATTCCTCACTACCATAATTACCTACCATACTCCCTGCCACCATAATTTTCACCATAATTCTCACTACCATAATTCTCAACATAATTCCTCGCCACCATAATTCCTCACTACCATACTCCTTGCCACCATAATTCCTCACTACCATAATTCCTCACTACCATAATTCCTCACTACCACAATTCCCTGCCACCATAATTCCTCACTACCATAATTCCTCACTACTATACCCTCACTACCATAATTCCTCGCCACCATAATTCCTCGCCACCATAATTCCTCACTACCATAATTCCTCGCCACCATAATTCCTCGCCACCATAATTCCTCACTACCATAATTCCCTGCCACCATAATTCCTCGCCACCATAATTCCTCACTACCATAATTCCTCACTACCATAATCACTACCATAATCTCGCCACCACATTCTACTACCATAATTCTCACTACCACAATCGCCACTACCATGGGCCCTCGCCACCACCCCTACTACCATAATTCCTCACCACCATAATTCCTCACTACCATAATTCTCACCATAATTCCTCGCCACCATAATTCCTCACTACCATAATTCCTCGCCACCATAATTCCTCGCCACCACAATTCCTCACTACCATAATTCCTCGCCACCATAATTCCTCACTACCATACCCTCACTACCATCATCACTATAATTCCTCACTACCATAATTCCTCGCCACCATAACTCCTCACTACCATAATTCCTCACTACCATAATTCCTCGCCACCATAATTCTCACCACCATAATTCCTCACTACCATAATTCCCACCACTATAATTCCCTGCCACTACAATTCCTCGCCACCAATTACCACCACCGCCACCATAATTCCTCACTACCATAATTCCACTACCACACCACCACCATAATTCCTCACTACCACAATTCCTCGCCACCATAATTCCTCGCCACCATAATTCCTCACTACCATACCCTTGCCACCATAATTCCTCGCCACCATAATTCCTCACTACCATAATCACTACCATAATTCCTCACTATCACAATTTTCGCCACCATAATTCCTCACTACCATAATTCCTCACTACCATAATTCCTCACTACCATAATTCCTCGCCACCATAATTCCTCACTACCATAATTCCTCACTACCATAATTCCTCACTACCATAATTCCTCGCCACCATAATTCCTCGCCACCATAATTCCTCACTACTATACCCCTTGCCACCATAATTCCTCACTACCATAATTACCACCATAATTCCTCGCCACCATAATTCCTCACTACCATAATTCCTCACCACCATAATTCCTCACCACCACAATTCCTCACTACCATAATTCCTCGCCACCAATTCCCCTACTACCACTACTACCACCCTCACTACCATAATTTTCGCCACCATAATTCCTCACCACTATACCTCACTACCATAATTTTCACTACCATAATTTTCACACCATAATTCCTCACTACCATAATTCCTCACTACCATAATTCCTCACTACCATAATTCCTCGCCAACAGTACCCTCGCCACCATAATTCCTCACTACCATAATTCCTCACTACCATAATTCCTCGCCACCATAATTCCTCATCACCATAATTCCTCACTACCATAATTCCTCGCCACCATAATTCCTCACTACCAATTCCTACCACTATAATTCTACTACCATAATTCTCGCCAACACTATAATTCTCACTACCATAATTCCTCACTACCATAATTCCTCGCCACCATAATTCCTCACTACCATAATTCCTCACTACCATAATTCCTCGTCACTCATAATTCCCCTACTACCATAATTCCCACTACCATAATTCTCACTACCATAATTCCTCGCCACCATACTCCCTCACTACCATAATTCCTCACTACCATACTCCCTTGCCACCATAATTCCTCACTACCATAATTCCTTCACTACCATAATTCCTCGCCACCATAATTCCTACCACCATAATTCCTCACTACCATAATTCTTCACCAACATAATTCCTCGCCACCATAATTCCTCACTACCATAATTCCTCACTACCATAATTCTCACCATAATTCCTCACTACCATAATTCCTCACTACCATAATTCCTCGCCACCATAATTCCTCACTACCATAATTCCTCACTACCATAATTCCTCACTACCATAATTCCTCACTACCATAATTCCTCGCCACCATAATTCCTCACTACCATAATTACCACTACACTACCATAATTCCTCACTACCATAATTCCTCACTACCATAATTCTCACTACCATAAGACCATCGTCCCTGTATAATCTTCCGTATTTATATCATTATTGGCCGTAAGATCACATGGCACAAAGGAGCCAAACAGATTTGCGAATAAATTTTACATATCGAGAACTGTTTGTATTTATTGACAACCTAAAATATCGTGTATATATAGATAAGTAGTCGGTGAGCAGGTCAAAAGTTTTGTATGCGTTTGTTTTTTTGGTTTTTTAAAATTAAAATCGTTAAATTTCTTCCATATTGGGAATCATTCACCTTTCGTTGACCATAATTTTTTTATACTGACTTGCGAAATTTGATTTCGTCTTTATACTTAAAATGATTTTCAGCGATTTTGATTAAATTCTACAAGGCATGTAGTTTTTTTGTTGTTTTTGAAAAACTATTTTTTGCAACTGTTTGCGATTTCTGTTTTGAGCGCGTTTGATTTTAATGTGTCTGTGTGTGTGTGTGTGTTAGGGCTTTTCATGTTGTTTTCTTGAGAGAAGGCTTGTATTGTTTTATAAATATTTCTTCCTGCATCATGAGCGTATCATAATCTGCATTTTGGTAGGTAGGCATTACATTGAATTTACCTCCACTGCATTCGTGTAAGCGTTGGGAAACGGACAATTGCCTGATATTGACGAGTTTAATGTTACTTCTGTGCAGGGCTACTCTTTTATTCAGGCCTTGTGTCGCCCCTACGTATATTTTTGCGCATTTATCGCATTTTAGAGCATAAATCACGTTTTTAGAGTTGCAGCTAAAATTTATTTGTATTTGAACTGTTGATGTGTTTTCGAACTTAAAGCGGTTTCCTTCTATTATTATGTTGCATATATATATATATATATATATATATATAGACTCTCAAATGCCTTCTTCATTCAAATCAGAGGTATTATACTTTTTATCAGAAGCTGATGAAGCAAACTTTTGAAAGCCTTCTATACTCCAAATGCAAAATATTGAATTTATATATATATATATATATATATATATATATATATATATATATATATATATATTACTGTCCCCATTTCTCACCTCAGCCTAAAATTCGGTGAAGAAAAAGATCGACTTTCATTCCTGTTCAGCCAGCTATTGCAAATGTTTGAGCGTTGCGCCGATTCTAGGTTGTTATCGCAAGTTCGCCTGCTTAGGCTGCAATGCAGTCTTGCGTTGACAACATTGGCGTATTATTAAACACGATTTTTGCAGCGTTTACCAAAAATCACAGCAGCTTTCTACCTGTCCCCCTACATAGAGTAAAATGGCGTTGGTTTTTCTAAAATTTATTGCATCTTCGGCACTATATTCAATGTATCAGTCATTTCACAATTTACCCCGCAACAAACCTAAAATATTTGCATAATTTCGTCTAGACTTGTGCCTTGCGTGAAAGATTTCTCCTAGTTCTACCCTGGCTTTCTCATTTCTCCCATTTCCCTCTCTCCTTTCTCTTTACTCTTCTCTTCATCTCTCTCTTTACCTTCTCTCTCTTTGCATATTAGTTAAAGGAGGACGCAGTTTCGAATCCTGCCGGTGTGTGCATCTAACTTTGTTAAAATTTATCGAATATTCAGGCCGTTTTAAGAAAGAGAATGCTGGTCAAAATAAATGGAGCGTCTACTCATATGTGGGTGTCGATTAAAAATAAGGGTTAACGTGACTGAGCAGAAGATTAATTTCTGCGGTCTACTGGCTGCTAACCAAAGCTATAGAACCTAATCTGCCCTCCTATTTAACCTGTAGCTGGAGGGAGAAGATATTCATTTCAACCTGAAGACGGTTACCAGACGGAGGTGAAAAGCGTTGCCTGAAAGAGCTTTTCTTCAGAGAGGCATTATCAAGGTAAAATGTTGCTAAAGTCCCTCAGAAGACGAAACGCGTCGGCTAAGAATTGTTTTTTTCTTCATTTTGAATATCTGCTCCGAAGAGTAAAATAAAAAAATGAAGAAAACATTTTGTTCTTTACAGACACACTCTATCTTGTTATAATAATAACACACACACACACACACACACACACACACACACACACACACAGATAGATAGATAGATAGATAGATAGATAGATAGATAGATAGATAGACAGACAGACAGGCTGGTTCAAATGTAGATAATCAGTTGGGGGAATAAGCTCCCTCCACATCATTCAAGAACTGTCCGTGAGTATCTTGATGAAATATTTTCTGAGAAATGGATTGGCTGAAGAGATCCTATTCTTGACTAGCAAGTTCATCTGACTTGACCATCAATGGATTTCTTACTGACAGCCTACTTTTGGCCCACTCTGTGTTAGAGACTCCGACAGACACCAAATCGGTCGAGTTTCGATCTCGGCCAGAAGTAAGTGGATGTTTATCACACTGATGAACTGTGAAACAGCGAAACAGCCTATATTTCCTATATAATTCTCTCTGCCCAAGGGGACGCAGATTCGAATCTTACAGAAGTAAATGAACAAAACATCTACTCAAATACGAGTATCTACAAAAATAATGTTTAAATAGCTACCCTGGCATGTACGCATCGCTCATTCACTAATGAATTAGAGCACTCTGGCTATTGGGCGTGTATAATGATAATATACATGCTAAAAAGACTGCCTTCTTCTACCAAACGCCCATAGCCCAGAGGTAGAATTGCCGACTGACGCCACTTCGGTCGGGTTTCAATCCTGAGTTATAAGCAATCGGAGTCTAACCGTACTGATGAGCTGTGATACAGCGAAACAGATCTGTCTGCGGATGAGTATCTAATATATATATATATATATGCATGTGTGTGTGTGGACAATGAAGTCAGAAAACAGTCTGTCATATGCAAAACTCAATCGTCAGCAAGTCTGCCATATTATATATCTATACGTATATATATATATATATATATATATAGAGAGAGAGAGAGAGAGAGAGAGAAAGAGGGAGTGGAGAAGGAGAAAAAGTTAATATAAACAAAATTTTCTCAGCTGATTGATGTTAACTTCAGCATCGCGAGTTTCGTAGACGGATCTATTCCATCCACTTTTCAGAGGCTTTCAGCAATTTATTGTTAATATTTTACAGGTGCGCGCCCACATAGGCGTACGCACGAAAACTTGCACCTACAATATAAAATCTGATAAATTAGGATTTTATATTGTAGGTGCAAGTTCTTCGTGCGTAAGCCTATGTGGGCGCGCACCCGTACGCGTACTTAAGGTGTGCGTACGTGTAGGATGTTATGGTCATTTGTCATTTCACTTTGTGCCCGCTTTTTAGGTTTTACTCTTTTTCTTTTTTTTTTCTTTTCTTTTTCCACTTTTCTGTCGGAATTTGCCACGTGTTGAGTTATTTTTATTGTTTCTAGATATGTCGCCGTTTTATATATATATATATATATATATATATATATATATATATATATATATATATATATATATATTAGTACGAAAGGTAATTTCATTTTCTTTATATCTTTATTACTTTT
The DNA here is from genome assembly GCA_037127315.1 of Ascarosepion bandense. Lineage (NCBI taxonomy): Eukaryota > Metazoa > Mollusca > Cephalopoda > Sepiida > Sepiidae > Ascarosepion > Ascarosepion bandense. Next base: position 235,036 of record JBBBDQ010001279.1, on the reverse strand, counting down.
GTTATTAAATATCGCACATTGCAATTATATAAGACAAAAGAAACAGACTGTCAACTCTTATAATTATATAATTCCAAAATATAAAGCTCAATAAACTTATTTTGATAAAGTTATAAGAATAATTATATGACATTCGAAAAATAAATTTATCTTTATATCCTTTTCTTCTTGATAAAATATTCTTTGAAGATTTAAAATAAAAAGTTATTTCATATTTAAACTTTTTTAACATCGTTCTGATCTTTATGCTCGCTACTGTGTGTGTGTGTGTGTGTGTGTGTGTGTGTGTGTGTGTGTGTGTATATGTTATTTCTCTGATATTGAGCACTTTAACCAGTTAATATAAATTTGAGTAGATAGACTTAACTATCGCCCGGTTCACACTCCACCCATTGAACCTATTGAACAGGTGTAGAGGCTCATCCCTTGTTCCCTGTTTAGGATGTGGTTTCCGGCTTTCTCTTTACCAATCTTTTCACTTTTCTTTTTTTTTTTCAATTGGCGTAGATAGACTAAACTATCGCCCGGTTCACACTCCACCCACCTCTTTTGGACAAGTAAAGAGGCTCATCCCTTGTTACCTGTTTAGGATGTGGTTTCCGGCTTTCTCTTTTCCAATCTTTTCACTTTTTTTTTAATTTTTATTTTTTTTTTCAATTGGAGTAGATAAACTAAACTATCGCCCGGTTCACACTCCACCCACGTCTATTGAACAGATGAAGAGGCTCATCCCTTGTTCCCTGTTTAGGATGTGGTTTCCGGCTTTCTCTTTTCCAATCTTTTTACTCTTACGTAGCCCCCTGCACATCAGTGGCGTTACCGCCTTGCTCAGGGTGATATGATTAAAATATATATATATATATATACCATACCTTAAAACTATATTTCATCAGAGAGAGAGAGAGAGAGAGAGAGAGAGAGAGAGAGAGAGTTCTCAGTGTGTGTCCTGATAGTTTTATGTCTTTGTCAATGACACTCACCAGTGAGCAAAGACGCGATATGAATGTCATGAAAGAAACCTAATGTAAATTCAAAGAACTTTTGTTGGTCTTCAGCCTGATGTATGTATATATATTTTGTTATGTGTGAATGTGCGTGCTTGCCTTTGCTTGTTTCTAGCTTCCTTTCTCTCTTTCTCTCTCTCCCTATCTTTCTTTCTCTCTCTCTCTCTCTCTCTCTCTCTCTCTTTATCTTTGTCTCTCCCTCTCTCTGTATATGTGCTTGGCGAGCGCTTGCTTGCCTCCCGGTGTATGACGTCGGCATCCTGGTTTTAATAATAATGCCTTCTATCTCATGGGGTTCCCGGCTAGAGTTATGTCCCCTGGCGAGATAATTTCCGTCTTTAAAATTGTGATTGTAAAAAATAAACAATTAAAAAAAAAAAAGTTAAATAAAATAAAAACAGAACACAACTAAATATTCCAGTGCCACAGATTTCGTCTTATCTTTTTCTCCACACGGTATCGTATTATTCGAAGCATGTGCGCTTTTCGGCGTCAAAGTTTCATCCTGCAAACTATTGATAGTGTTGGATGTCAGCGTATCTTGCGATAATTCTTACCACCTGCTCATGTCTGGTGCACCCGAGAAATCTGTCTTTTCGATTGCTTCCTTTCGTCCTTTGTTCATCATCTTTTTTTTCTCTCTCGTTCTGCCACTTTATAATCTCACTCTATTCTATGTGAATGTGTGGTGCAGTGGATATCGACTCGGAACGAATTGAATTCTTTGCATTCACTTACGCACAAATACCCTTGGGAAAGATATTAATCCGCCTCTTCCCTCTAGCTATGGGTTAAATAATAGAAGCCATAAGTAAGAAGGAGATCCTGATTCATTTGGGGAGTTAGGTCCCTTGACGCTTGTGTGTCAGTCGAGATGATCACCATCAGGATATGTCAGCCTGTGATGATATCACCTTCACACACACCAACGACCACATTCCTATTTCTCCTTTGCCGGCTTTATAAGCTTCTCACGATTGATGACATTTCAAAAGGCACATATTGACCAATAAATAAATAAATAGCGATTGAAAATAGAGCAAATGACAAATTGTTGTTATTTTAAAATAAGCTAATATCAGAATTGGATATGCGTAGTGGTGCAGTGGATATCGACTCGGAACGACAAATCGGAGTGCCGAGTTCGAATTCCAGTTGAATTCCTTGTATTCACTTAAGCACAAATACCCTTAGGAAAGGTATTAATCCGTTTCTTCCCTCCAGACATGGGTTAAATAATAGGACAGATTGGGTTCTATATAGCCTTGGCTGGCAACCAGTCTGCCGCAGAAAGCAATGGCAACCTACTGCAGAATAATCTTTTGCCCAGTCAGTCATGTTTCTTTCGAGACATGATCACCCAAAGCGTGTATCACGTATGACCCTCAACTGAGTGACTATTCTATATAAGATTCTCTTTCAGTACATTTGGCATAGCAGCGAGTTTCACTATATAAATCTCTATGTGCTTTGGTATCTATCTATCTATCTATCTATCTATCTATCTATCTATCTATTTGTCTGTCTATTTGGGTATTACAATGGTTTATAAAAGCATAATATCACTAAACAAAAATTTTCATGTTTCAGAACAAAACTGTTCCTCTTCAGGTGATATGTTAAAATAAATGGTGAAAATGATTTATTCTTAAAATATAAGATGAATTCATGGTTATTTAGAAAATTAGGGAGTGGAAGTTGGAGGAAATGCGATAGGTGTGTCATTTTTGTTCAATCAAAATTGAGAATTATGTAACCATGGAGATTTATTATTTGGGTTATGAAAGGGGACAGCATGGCTTGGATGTAGACATGTCACTTTTTAATTTTGTCTGGATAAGATACATAGGGGACGTTAGATTTTTTAAAATGGGTAGACAATAATTTTTAACAGGATATTTAAATATTTTTAGATTTATATATATCTTAGTCGGTTGTTGAAATGTGCTTCTTGAACTTTTCAGCCTCTCCAGTAGCTCTTGAAAATTGTTATACGTGGTCAAATCCAAATAATGTCTGAACTGATGCCATAAAAATAAAATAACAAGAAATATCAATTCGGTATTTAATCTCTATCGAAATAGCTTCCTTTTTGAAGCCACACACTTCATCCAGCATCTTTTTCATTGATTGAAGTATTTCTATAACTCCTATTTTAGGTATATAAACTTACATTCTTTGATATATTAATTAGACGAGCCAGTATTCATTCTTGCATCGGACCCTGATACGTATATTTCAGACTGCCTAGCCGCATTCTGTTGGATTTCTTCGACGTCTTAAAATATTGTCTCTTTCAAGTGGGGTTTGATTTTTAAAAAATCGTTATGGGCGAGATCTGCAAAATATAGTGATTGTCTGACCTGGGAAATATTATGTTTAGCCAAAATCTTCTGTCCAGACAATGTTCACGGATGGAAACTACACTCTACAGATTTTCTTTCCATGTACTGCTATATCCGACGGAAGTGAGCGGGAATGTTATAGCTTAACCTGTATACACCAAACAGTTTAAGGTCAGTCCGTGCCAAGTGGATTTACTCTGCGTACTATAGCTCCGTTTCCACAGCAACAAACCTCCTACACAGGTGATATTTATATGGTTAGAGATAACGGATCCACACATTTCCTTACTAATTACACATCCATAAGTTTATGTTTTCAAAAATGACCCTATGGGAAATTTGCTCCATAAGGACACACATTTTTAAAGAGGAAAATATATCGGTGCTTTTGTATTTTTGATTCCAGGCTTATTTTTTTCTCTTTATTTCAGGTGAGTTCATCTTCCAGCCATTTCCTCTACCCTTTTTTCGATGGCACCGTCCAGCCCCAGGTCAGTTAAATCGTTTCTCCATTCCTTATTTTAAAGATAACTTGTTATGATTATAAGCCCAGACATTTTATTTTCCTCTTTCTTGCTTTTTTTGTCCCTGGCAAAACAAATCGAAATCTACTTGTGTATGTGCTAAATCTTTGAAATCTTGCACATTAACCCTGAAGCTGTCTTTTCTAAGAACTTATATTTTAGTTTAGATGCTCAATTCCTCTTTGTGTTTCAACCGGGTTTTTAAATTGAAGTTCTTCTCAACCTAATCTTATTTATAAATGGAACTTTGTCTGTGTGTGTGTGTGTGTGTGTGTGTCAGAGTGCGTGTCCGTTCCTATAGACTCCGAAACGGCTGAACCGATTTTATTGAAAACTTACACAGTTGTACTATAAGCGTCTGCGAATGTTCTTATCTAGGTTTTTTGTCGAGGTACCTCTGATAAATATCGAAAATCGATAATCGAAAACATCAGGTTATAGAAGGACAAAGACATAAGAAACGATATTCAAAAGTTTCAAGGTTGCAGTTCTTACAATAGTGCAGAAAATCGATAATATATATATATATATATATATATATATATATATATATAAGACAAGATGTTTGTGTGTGTCTATTTACCTGCCTGTATGTCTGTAATTTTTTCAGCCCTTTTATTTTAGTTTTTGCTTCGGGTTTGGCTCTAAGTAGGTATAATTGTAGTTCTTAGTCTCAGCCATAACACCATTTACTAAGAGGACTTATTTAGCCTTCAAAAATTCAGTTTACGACGAAAAAACTTATTTGATATCGATACCAGGAAATCAAAATTTAACTTACATTCATTCATTTTTCTTTCAGTCTACGGTTTCGCTTTAACTGGAAACAACTATTGCTTTTTTTAGTCTTTCGTGCCAACGTCCAAAGAGTTTGAGCTCCAGGACCATGGATTAGTTTTAAAGCTTTCATTACATCCGAGCAACGCCGGGCTATACTGCTAGTTATATTATATTCAAAACTTAACAAAAAACGTTGTCTACGAATTTGCTTACCCAGCTGGAGAATGTTTCTCTAATCCTATTGTATCTATTCATCGATGTCTTAGTTTGCACGACCGCTATGTCGCGTTAATAACTCATAATCAATAGACTACTCCGTTTTGATCGCGTGGAAAGCGAGGAAAAGACACTACTTGCTTTCAGTGAGAAAATAAAATAAAGAAGGATGGAAGATCGGAGAGATATGACTGTTTAACATCTGTCAATATCTCATAAATAATGGACTATTTCGTTTTGATTGCGTGGAAAAAAAACAAAACACATGTCAGAGACGCAACTTGGTTTCAGTGAGAAATTAAATGCAAGAAAGCATGAAGGGAAGATAGAAGTGTTTAACAGCTGTTTCAGTGAAACTGAGAAAAGTTGATAATTTTCAAATCTTTTTATTTGTACCCCCTTACTTCTTAAAATAACAACCAGCATTCATATTTATGATTGTTATTGCAATATTTTAAGCTCATATGCGAAAACGATGCGAGAGGGGAATTTCGACGTATATTTTATTGACGTAGAAATTGCCATGAGCTTTCTCAATCATTAACGTAGTTATCTAGAAAGTTCATCATAAAATTCAAACAGGAAAACCGTATAATTTTCACGGGTTAAAATTAGTAATAATAATTTAAACAATACGTACATTGGCTACACAAGCACTAACATATCGCATTGATTAACGTGCCGTTTATTTGATAATAGTTCAACTAAATAATATCATTAACCAACGTGAAAAAGCACACAAGAAATCCGACAAATATTTACTAATAACACAAAAATAATTTATCCTATAAACTAAAAAAACTCCTGTGTGACGTGTCCCTTCAGGACGTAGGCGATCATGGTTTTCCACATCTCCCCATCCCTTGTCGCTCTTAGCACTTCTTCTCCTGTTACAACACTCAATTCTCGGTCCGCCATTCACACGCTCAAGTTTATCAGGTATGTCATGCATTGTTCTGCCTTGTCAATCTTCTCCTTTATCCGTCCTTTGAGCATCAGGTTCTCAAAGCCCTCCTTCCTTAATACATGTCCCACGGAGTTCAGCTATTAAGTGTCAATTTCTTTTGGTGCCCATTCTCTCCAAAACCTCGTTTTTGCTTGCGTGTTCCGTCTGTAGAACCGCATTTCGAATACCTCACGTTTTTCCTTAATCTTTGATGAGAATGTCTAGCATTTGTTGCCATATTGAAGAACAGACATCACATAACAATCCAGTACTCTGTTCTTCCTTTCCAGCGAAATTTTCCTCTCTCTTAACACTCTACTCAGCTTCTGGAATGTATCGTGGGCCATGACAATGCACCTTCGGATTGCCGTATCACACTTTCCATCCTCTGTTATAACACTTCCCCGGTATATAGATTTCTGCACCTGTTTGTTTCTGGCATCTCCAACTTATAGTTGGCATTTTGGACTCCTGGTTTCACTGATTGCTATGCATTCAATTTTCTTGTAATTGACATGTAGTCTATTCTTTTTGTTTTTAAATCATATCACGCCACTTATGCGCAGAGGGCTACGTAAGAGTGAAAAAATTGGTAAAGAGAAAGCCGGAAACCACATCCTAAACAGGGAACAAGGGATGAGCCTCTTTACCTGTTCAATAAACGTGGGAGGAGTGTGGACCGGGCGATAGTTTAGTCTATCTACTCTAATTGCAAAAAAAGAAAAAAGAAAAAAGAGTGAAAAGCCTCTTCACCAGTTCAATAGACGTGGGTGGAGTGTGAACCGGGCGATAGTTTAGTCTATCTACTCCAATTTGGAAAAAAAAGAGTGAAAAGATTGGAAAAGAGAAAGCCGGAAACCACATCCTAAACAGGGAACAAGGGATGAGCCTCTTTACCTGTTCAATAAACGTGGGAGGAGTGTGAACCGGGCGATAGTTTAGTATATCTACTCCAATTAAAAAAAAAAGAGAAAAGAATGAAAAGCCTCTTCACCAGTTCAATAGACGTGGGTGGAGTGTGAACCGGGCGATATTTTAGTCTATCTACTCCAATTTGAAAAAAAAAAAAAGTGAAAAGTTTGGAAAAGAGAAAGCCAGAAACCACATCCTAAACAGGGAACAAGGGGTGAAACTCTTCACCTGTTCAATAGACATGGGTGGGGCGTGAACCGGGCGATAGTTTAGTCTATCTACTCCAATTGAAAAAAAAAGTTTCCACTAAAATAAAATAAGGAAATAGCAAACCATGGAAATAATAAAAGACGCGATGATACATTTGGATATGATGTAAAATATTCTTTGATAATGGCTCAAGAATCTGCAATCTTGTTGGTCCTGAATTGGCATCTCGGCTTTAGTCCTTTCCCACTGCTGTAATGCAGCTCCACTTTTTCTATATATGCTTTCACAGTAATTCTTCGGATGGACATTGCACTGAGGATGTCCGTTGTGGTGCAGTGGATATTGGCTCAGATCGAGAAATCGGCGAGCCGAGTTCGAATTTCAGTTGAATTCATTGCATTCACATACTTGCAAATACCCTTATGAAAGGCATTAACCCGTCTCTTCTTCCTCCAGGTATGGGTTAAATCGCAGGATTAATTGGGTTCTTTAGGAATGGTTCTCAGCCAGTCATGTCACTTTCGAGATATGATCGCCAAAGCGTGTATCACGCATGGTAGTTAATTGACTTTATGAATTTAAGCGCAGTAGCAGATTGGCTGTCAGGTCTCATCATTTATTGTCATGTAGTAGGACTGATATTATATGACTCTTAAGTACTCTTTTCTTTGTTTCTAACGATTTCTTTTCTGTTTCTTAATACTTTGCTTAGGTTTTTTAAAGACATCTTTTACTATCCCGATGCGACTTCGGTTTAAGTGCTACTCTTTCCGCCCTCTGTTAAAATATTTAATGTATTGTATTGTTTGATTTTGTTATACCCGATTTGCAATTTGCATACTGGGTTGCCCTTTTGTTGACAACCATGCATTCTGTTTTCTTACAACTGATGCTTAGTTTTTTCTGTGTATATACTGACAGCGATATATTATTGCTTTTGTCAGGGGTCAGGTTTTCATTTTTATCTTCGTTGAAGCTGTGAATATAACTTACATTCTTTGATATATTAATTAGACAAGCCGGTGTCCATTCTTGTATCGGACCCTGATACGGATATTTCAGACTGAAAGGTTTGCTCATCTTTCTGTTTTGACGATTTAGGTCATATTAAAGATTTAACGTGAACTATTTCAGATGTTAATCTTTTCTCCAACCATGTTCAGTTCACTCAGTGACTCCGATTGGAGACCCTTCAACTCCAAATCCAAGCAGGGGCGTTCCTCCAACCCCAACCTCGCGTACGTCTCTTCTCGTTGCTCTGAAAACAACCACGCTAACCACGCACCTGTTAATATAAGAAATACTAATGACAAAACGCAGCCCCCTACATAAAAAAAAAAAAAAAAAATTAATCCCTTCAAAAAGCAAAACTCTCTAAAGCAAAGTATCTCCCTCGGAAAAAAAAAAAAAAAAAAAAAAAAAACTCCTCTGCAAAAAAAATCATTCCCACCCAGAAAAAAATTATCTAAACATTCCGGGCGTACCCCTTTTAGCTAAGCTATTAATGTGCTTCCTGGGCACGTGATCGAGTGGTTAGAACGTACTCTTTCTACCCATGAGCCCCGGGTTCGAATCTCGCCAGTGTCGATTTGTTATCAGTCTGAAGGAGGCAATTTTAGCGTGGAAAGTGCCTGAAAACTGGACCACAAGTTGACCCAAGCCTTGTGAGTGAAATTGGGGAGACAGGATTCGATGGTCGTGGTAGCACGAAGCAACAAGTCATCTTGACCGAGGGTTTTAGCGTTCTGGCTTTGTTGAAAGTGTTGTTCTCATTAAAGACTGTTGAATAGTGCGCCTTTAAATACTTATTTTCTCTGATTCTTAAAATAAACATTTTTTAAAATCATTTCACTCCAAGCAAGGCATTCCAGTGCCACTATTGCGCTTGGGGCTACATCGGGGAAGGTAAATAGAAAGAGTGGTTAGATATAGGAAATGTCAGAAGGGGGTGATAGATAGTTGGGTGGGTAGGAAGAGTGTTTGAAAGAATGGAAGCGAGTTAGTTTGTTAGGAGGTGTCTATTGACCTTACATTTAAACTCCTGGAGATTGTAGCTGTCGGGGAAGCAGTCATGTGGAAGGGAATTCCACAGTCGGGAAGTGCGAGAAAAGAAACTGTTGGAGTAGAAGTTGCGGTTGCATTTTATCGGTTTCATTGTAAAAGGGTGGGATCTAGTTGCTAATCTATTATCTCGTGCAAATTCGAACCTAGGGGGCACCAGTGATCTAAGTTCATCGGAGCAGAAGCCGTGAAAGTATTTATAGAAGAGACACAGGAAAGTCACGTCGCGCCGGTGAGAAAGAGACTGCAGGCGGTCTGCTAAGTCGGATCGATCACATTACAGACTCTCCGCTGTACCTTGTCGAGAAGCCCAAGGAGAATAGCAGGGGCACCCGACCAGATATGGCAACAGTATTCAATGCACGGGCGGATGGTAGATTTATAAATGTGCAGGATAGATTCAGACAGAAAAAACCCCCGGGCCCTGCACAGAGAAGCGACTTTCATAGCAGCGGATTTAGCAATGGATTCGATATAGTCATTCCAATTGAGGTCCGCTGAAAGTGAGACCAAGGAGGCGTAGTGTTTTACTCTCTGGGAGGCAAGCCTGGTCCATGCTAATAAGAGGTAGGTGCGATTGTCTATGATGATAGTAGCTACGTTTTACAAGCATTAAAATTTACGAGCTATTTCTTACCCCAGTCCACTACGGATTGGAGGTCCTTTCCAAGCTCGGCTGCAAGGTTAGCTTTGTCGCCCACACCAGATTTTTGATCGAGGCGAGAGTAAACTGTAATGTCATCGGCGTACATACCTAGTTGGGATCTTATGGTATCAGGGAGATCATTAATGTAGATTAGAAAGAGCGTAGGACCTAGGATGGAGCCCTGAGGGACACCCGCGTTCGTATGGTAGTGCTGGGAGGCATGTCCGTTTAATACCACTTTCAATGTGCGGTTAGATAGGAATGACTGGATTAGTTCAAACAATTGTCCAGCTATACCATAGCTCCGCAGTTTGCATAGAAGGCCAGCATGCCAAACTCTGTCGAACGCTTTAGAGATATCTAAGGCAACGGTTCGGGCTTCGCCATTCCTGTAGAGTGCCTGGTATATATACTCGGTGATGGTCGTTAGCATATCAACAGTAGACCTGTTGAAGCGGAAACCCTACTGCTTCTCCGGGAGGAGCCTGTGTGCTGTGAGGTGCTGAACCACCTCGGCGTTGATAATGGCCCCGAAAACTTTGCCAAAGATCGGAAGAAGGGCGGTAATTTGCGGGGTCCGAGGGTTCTCCAGTGTTTTTGAATATAGGAACTACAGAGGAAGATTTCCAACAGGCAGGAAAGCAGGAAGCAGAGAGGCAGAAGTTGTAGAGCTTAGAAAGGACAGAGGAGAGTTCAGGGGCACATTTCTTTAAGACTATGATTGGGATTCCGTCCCCTCCGCTCGCTTTGTGAGGGTCAAGTTTTGAGATTATATTAGAGACAAGCGAGGGTGTAATGTGGACGTCATTCAGTTGAGCCTCAGTTATAGGTGGGAAGTCGGGTGTAAGAACCCCAGACGAGTCCAGACTCGAATTGCCCGAGAATCTCCGTGCAAAGCATTCAGCCTTGTCTGCTGAAGAGGGGAGGACCTCAAAATTATTGATTAGTGGGGGTATTGTGGACTTGCTCTTTTACAGAGTCGCCGGTAGTCTTTGGCGCCGAACTTAGCGGATGCTATGCGTTGTTTCATTCTGGCAGCAAACAACATCTTAGCTTCGTTACTCAAATTTGTATCCTAGAATAAACAAAGCAATTCGAAAGGGTAGGCCGGTCCATGATATCCTCAGCATCCTTCTGTAGAACCATAATTTCGATTGCTTCCAGTCTCTACTTCACTGTTTAATAAATAAACGGAGTGTCTACCCAGGTAAGAATATCTACTAAAATAGTGTTTAAGTATAATATATATATGATACTTAAACGTTAAGTATTGTGTGGGTCATTTATTTTATTGAAAAAAATTCATTTTTTTAAGTATAAGTTATAAATGAAACATTGTAATAAATTAAATTTTAAAGAAAATTATTTTTTCTGAGTAAGGTATATAGTGGAACCACACAATACTTAAATAGGTAAACACGCACAATATTTAATTGTTGTTCTTAATACAATATAACTAAGTATGCCATAATTATTTAATCCTCATTCTGACCTAAACTTTCCAGCCCCTTTACTCAAAGATAATAGTTTAAAAAATCTATTATTAAATTAAAAAAACTAACCTCCTGTTAAAAATTATTGTCTACCCATTTTAAAAATCTAAGGTCCCACTATGTATCTTATCCAGACAAAATTAAAAAGTGACATATCTAGATCCAAGCCATCCTGCCCCCTTTCATAACCCAAATATTAAATCTCCATGGTTACATAATTCTCAATTTTGATTAAACAATATTGACACACCTAAAGCATTTCCCCTAACTACCGCCAACTAATTTTCTAAATAACCATGAATTCATCTTATATTTTAAGAATAAATCATTTCACCATTTATTTTAACATATCACCTGAAGAGGAACAGTTTTGTTCTGAAAAATAGAAATTTTTGTGTAGTCATATTATGCTTTTATAAACCATTGTAATAACACAATTACAATATATATATATACATTTTCATCCCAGTCGGTCATGTTTCTTTCGAGACATGATCGCCCAAGTGTGTGTATCATGTATGGAACTTAAGTGACTGGCTGATTTTCGGTCTTCCCGTAAACCATTTCCAAGATATTTAAATTATTGTACTCGCGAGATTTTGGTATCTCCACTTTGTAATTTGCATGTTGGGCTGTTTCCTTTTGCTAACAAACCATACATTATGTCGTCTTGCATTTTATCTTTCGTCTTTTCTTCTTGCTTTCAATGAAGGGCAACACACGAGAATCGTTTCGAATATAAACCTACCCAAATAAGCCCAAATATAAAAGCCTTTAATTTTGCAGTCTCGTTATTGTTCTTTTTTTTTAAGCCTTCTGTTACGCCAGTCCACCCCGCTACTGTGTATATTGTAAGCGTTGATCTTGTCAAGATGAAGGAATGTCACCCAAACGCCGACCCGCAACCCTTCAGCTAAACACCGTGGGAACGGCGTAACCCACGGTCCAACAGTATCCACGCACCAGGCGTCACCGACATATAGGTAGATGACGTCAGATGTTGGGGGTGAGTGGAACAGTAGTAACTGACATTTCATCTGGTCGGTAAACAAAAGGGAATCGATGTAGTTCGCGAATAATGGCTAAACACTGGGTTCCAGGTTTCACTTCCTGTCACAGGTCTCAATATTTTAATTAAGATTTAATTTCATCTAAATATTTTTAGTCTCAATTTTGCAATCCTCTTACTTCATTCATTTAACCTTTTTTCCGTCTTTCTTTCTTTCTTTCTTTCTTTATCTATTTTTTCGTATTTAGTTCGCCCACAGTTTTCTTTTCTTTCCTTACATTCTTTCTTTTTTTCTTTTTTATTTTATTCGTGTCTACGTGTTCTTTCTTTCTTTCTTTCTTTCTTTCTTTCTTTCTTTCTTTCTTTCGTGCATTATTTGCCTATAGTTCTTTCTTTCTTTTTCTCTGTCTTTCTTTCTTTCTGTCTGCCGTTCTTTCTTTCTTTCTTTCTTTCTTTCTTTCTTTCTTTCTTACCGTATCGGCCGATAGTTTTTTTTCTTTCTTTTTTATTCCATTCGTGCATTATCTGCCTATAGTTCTTTATCTCTGTCTTTCTTTCTTTCTTTCTTTCTTTCTTTCTTTCTTTCTTTCTTTCTTTCTTTCTTTCTTTCTTTCTCAGCCTATAGTTCTTTCTTTCTTTCTTTCTTTTTTCTTTCTTTCTTCCTTTCTTTCTTTCTTTCTTTCGTGCCTTATCTGCCTATAACTCTTTGTTTGTTTGTTTGTTTGTTTGTTTGTTTCTTTCTTTGCTTATCTCACAAGTGTACTTTCCTTATCTGTTGTCCCTCCTTTCATATACGTGTGTGTGTGTGTGTGTGTGTGTGTGTGTGTGTGTGTGTGTGTGTGTGTGTGTGAAAAATTTGATTTAATTATTAAATCAACCTAGAATTGAACTGCATATGCTATGAAAGTAATCTTGCTGTATTACTTGTCTGGTTCGCCTTGAGTAAATTGAAATGCGTCTCGTTTCAATTTACTCAAGGTTAAACCTTCAGCTAATAAAGTTGAATTACGGCAAATAATCACATGTGGCTATGGAGGAATTAACCGTTTCCATAGAGAAATCATTCGGTCATTGGCCGAAGAGTTAGTGCTAGTGTCCATTGAAATGGATCGAAATCGTTTCTGAAGAGAGTCAGACTGGCAATGTTGCTCTTCAGGGCACGATGAATGTTTACTCGAGACCACTAAACCGCAATTTTAATATCAGTACCCAGAATAAAAAATAACTGTTTGTCAAAAAGACAGGTTTTCTCTTGACATCGCTATCATTGTATACAAGAATCCCCCGATTAGCACAGCTAATGTGTACATAGGTATCTTTTTCTTTTCAATAATTATCCATCACGGCTCAGGGGGTTACAGTGAGTGAAAAGACTGGGTACAGGATAACGGTATCTATCTATCTATCTATCTATCTATCTATCTAACGTCTTTTCGCATCTAATTTTATTCATATCTATCTATCTATCTATCTATCTATCTATCTATCTATCTATCTATCTATGTGTTTTCGCATCTAAGTCTATTCTAACTATCTATCAAATCTATCCGTATCTATCTATCTATCTATCTATCTATCTATCTATCTATCTATCTATCTATCTATCTATCTATCTCAGCCTGTTCATGTCTATCTGTCTATCTAACTCAGTCTATCTATCTATCTATCTATCTATCTATCTATCTATCTATCTATCTATCTCTCTCTCTCTCTCTATATATATATATATATATTTGCCTGGGATGATAATCCCAGTGTGCAGCGCAATTACTGTGCAATAACACCCGAGTTGACCCAAGCCAGTCTGCGAAATCAGGCCGTCCCAACTGCTGGAAAGCTGCTACAATTATGTAAAAAGCTCAAGCGTATCTCCTTGCCTTATTACATTTTTGCGAAACCTTATCAGTTATGGGCTAGTATAATATTGTAATATTTATTGATAACTTTTATAATGCGTTCGTTATATCCTCTACTCCTAGCAGTACGTGATAAGAAGCGATAACGGAATGGTTGAACAGAATGGTAAACACTTTCATCCTCAGGAATACGTTCAAAGAGAAGCTCGCCGAGTCTCTGGTAGAAACTAAAAAGATTCATGGTTTTGCGAAATGGCGAAAATAATTTAGAAAGCGGAAATAGCATGTTAGTAACGATTCGTGCAGGGAGTACTGCTGCCATTTATGGTCAGGTGCCCCTGCCGTTCTCCTCAGTGTTCTTGACAAGCTCCAAAGGAGAGTCTGTAATGTGATAGGTACTGATCTGGCGACTCGTCTGCAGCCACTTTCCCATCGTCGAAATGTGGCCTCCCTCTGTCTCTTCTATAAATACTTTCATGGCTTCTGCTCGGATGACCTTAAGTCACTGATGCCTCCTCAACAGGTGTTTACTCGTGCAACCAGACTGGCAACTGGGTCCCACCCATTCACAGTCAGGTTAGCCAAACGCAGACGACAATTCTACTCCTGCAGCTTCCTCTCTCGCACTTCCCGCCTGTGGAACTCACTCCCGTATTCTTGCTTTCCTGACGGCTACGACCTCCAGAAATTTAAAAGCAAAGTTAATACTCACCTACTAACCACTGGACTCTAGCTCTCTCCCCTCCCCTGTATAATCTTCACTTTCTCTCCGCCCATGTATCTGTCAGCGCACCTGCTTTCTATTGTTCCTTTCTAACTAGTTTGTACTCCTCACTCTTTTCTAATTAATCTTTCTACATTTATGTAACCCCCTGCACATCAGTGGCGTTTCTGCCTTGCTCGGGGTGAAATGATTAAAAAAAAAAAAAAATTGAGGCAGCGGCACACATGATAGAAAAGGTAAACGGAAATAGCAACAGCAAAGGGAATTGCGCCACGTCATCATTAAAACTTGAGTATAATATCGTAAACTGAAGCGAAAAGAATAAAAGAAATTATTATAAAAAGAAAGAACTTCAAAGGTATCCGTCCCGCAACATATATAGCCAAACGACACTCCTTTACAGAAAAGATGCTAGGAGTAGCCAAAAAGTTCTATTCAAACCTGTACGCATCAAAAATCAAGATGCCACCAGCCTTGATCCTAATGCAGCAACAGACGAATATTTATGGAACGCAAAATATGAAACGCTAAAAGAAAGGCACCGCGTGAAGATGGCATAGTAACAGACCTTTTGAAAGATGCAGGGGATATATTTCACGAAAGATTTACACAAGGATTTAACCAGTGAAAAACAGAAGGAAAAAAAGATATTACATGATTTCAGTCAAAGAACATTGGTCTTTTTTATATAAAAAATGTAGTTGATAAATTATGTGTCAACTATCACATTACAATCAACTATATAAAACTTTATATATATATATATATATATATATATATATATATATATATATATATATGTAAAAATATACTCAGTTATATTCATAACATTCATAATAAAAATTTCAAAGAAAACGGTCAAATTCCCTTCATTTTAATATCTTGTGACTTTGCACTACACATGAAGAAATTCTAAAAACTAAAATATTCTGCTGATCTTTTGAAATGATTTGTGAGCGTCTTTGTGGTTGCCAATACTGTTTGTTTATATATACGTAATTTAGAATAAAGCCCATTTCGTCATTTTGCCTTGCAAAAGTCAATCACAGGACGAAACGCATAGGCGATTTAAAATACAGTTTTCCTCTTGTCTTTATTTTATTTAACCATATATATATATATATATATGTGTGTGTGTGTGTGTGTGTGTGTGTGTGTGCGTGTGTGTGTGTGTGTAAAATGTAGGTGATACATGTAGGTGATAAATATTTCTTTCTCATTTTTTATTTTAATCTAAATTTAAATCTCCCATAAAGGCCTGAGGAGCGGGAGAGAAACTGGTTATTTCGCTTTTCAAATGTCATGTAATATCAAGCTACACACTTTCATTTTATTAATTAGATTTTGTACATTTAAAAATATCTTTAAATATTTATATATATATATATGTGTGTGTGTGTGTGTGTGTGTGTGTGTGTGTGTGTGTGTGTGTGTGTTATAATAATGTCTGGTAGGTTGTTTTCGCTATGTCACTCTCCTAGGGTGGCTTTCTACTTCCAGTTGCACACTCCTACTGAGACAGATTTGTTTCTCTTCAACACCCACATACCCAACCACTGGTATATATTGCGGACCTTAGTTAAGGTTCCACGGTGATGGTGCTTAATCTGGGGAAGATCAGTACGCTCAGATCCGAGGTCATGATGTCGGACAGGCACAAGCATCGACGGTTTCCGAACAATTTCATTCGCAACGCTTGGGCCAGCTTGCGGCATATATTTTTTTCAAATATTTTCCAACAGATATATAATCTCCCCCATTCACATATCATCAAAACGTAACCTATTTGCAAAATCTACCCAGGGGTTCGTGGTTAAAATAGTCGAACTTTTTAAATCTGCAAATAAAATAAATACGATTATTTTTGGGATACCTACCCGAAATGAATATGTCACAAGACTGATTTTAAAGTGGGAATGGCACGCGTACGTGGGAGTAGTGACAAAATTACTCTCCTCTTTTCACCATTGGGACGTCTCAGGCATCAGGGATGGACTGTGAATATTACTTTTTAAATGCAATGGTAGATATACGGTCTCTTGCAGCCGAGCTAAGTGAATTCGCATTTAGGAGGTTTGTTCAAGTGTCAAGTGACAGAAAGTTATTTAGAATTTTTTTACTTCATGACACAATAACTGAAGTTTCCCGACGTGGTGTAATGGTTAGCCAACTTGTCTCGCTAGACCAATTACAACTAAATAGTGAATTCGATACTCACAGGAAGCCCCATACTTTCGGCCTTGTGCCATATTTGCGCTTCGGAAATCACTGTAATACAATGAGTGTAGTATCAAATGTGTAATGCTTCTATCCTTAAAATCACATGAGTCTTGTGTTTATTTTTTTAGTGATGCCAACAAATAAATGAATAAAACCAACGATTTTCTTTAGAGGCATATCAAGATCTCTATGGGTTATTTCATGCCGAAATCTAGATATTATGAACAACAATTTTATGGCTTCAGCTAATTATAAAATGAATTGCTTGTCATTTTGCTTTAAATATGTATTGTTGGTTGATTTTATTTAGCAGCATATCAATCAGTATGGGTTATTTAATGTTAAAATCTAAATATTTTGAGCAACACTTTCATGGATTCAGCTAATTATAAAATGAATTGCTGGTCATTTTGATTAAAATATGTATTGTTAATTGGTTTTGTTTAGCCGCATATCAAGATCCCTACGGGTTAGTTAATACCGAAATATAAATATCTTGAACACAATGCAATTTATTGTAGATAATTCTTCCTTAAAAATGAATCGTTATTAGATTTACTATATATATATATATATATATATATATATTAATTATTACTTTAGAACATGTTTAAACTACGAACTATTACATAATTTTACATTTTGTTTCGATGTTAAAAGAACAAGGTTTCATCAGGTCGTTAATAATGATGGTACTAACATTAATAATTAATTATAAATATGCATTGATTTTTTTATGAACATTGCAATTATTTTCTTTGTTCTTATTCGTATATATATATATATATATATATATATATATATATATATATATATTAGCCAAATGCAGACGACAATTCTACTCCTGCAGCTTCTTCTCTCGCACTTCCCGCCTGTGGAACTCGCTACCATATTCATGCTTTCCTGACGGCTACAACCTCCAGAAATTTAAATGCAAAGTCAATACTCATCTACTAACCACTGGACTCTAGCTCTCTCTCCACCCCCTATATCCTTCCCTTTCTCTCCACCTATGTATCTGTCATCGCACCTACATTCTCATCTTTCTATTGCTTCTTTCTAACTAGTTTGTACTCCTCACTCTTTTCTAATTTTTTTACAGTTATGTAGCCCCCCTGCATATCAGTGGCATTTCTGCCTTGCTCGGGGTGAAATGATTAAATATATATATATACAATTGAATAAGGAACGAAAAAAATATTTACAACGTTCAAAACATTAATCTAAAACAGTGCTCAATATAGAAAAAGAGATATGAATATTTATTATAAATTATATTTTAAAACATAAATTCCATTTTAACATTATTTTTTCCTTTAATTTTAATTTTTAATTAAATGTTTAATAATCCTTTCCGTTTTTTTCTTTTTCTTTTTTTCTTTCCTACACTTTTGAATAATTCCTACGTCTATGTACGTGATTTCACCATCTTAAAAAAAAACAAAAAAGTTTTTAGTTTTTACTTCGCTACAACAAATTTTCTATCTACAACACATTCCAGGCCAGAGTGTTAAAATTCCTATCCCTTCTTGCCGATTATACTGTCTCCCCTACCTCTTTCCTCTTCGGCCATTTTCTCTAACTTTCTTCCCCCACCCCAGACATTTTCTTACTTCTTCCTCTTTGTTAAGCTCAGACGCCGTGTCACCAAAGGTTGCATATGACTATAATTTATTCCTACATAAACCTGCGCCTTTCTGTGATTCTCTCATTATGTCTCTTTAGTTCTTTTTCTCTCGTTCTCCTCTTTTTGTTTGCCTTTTATTTCCTCTTTGTCTTTTTTATGATTCCCCATTCTGGTTTCTCATTTTCCCCACTCCGTTTACCTCGTACACAAACAAATTTTGTCAATGATTTCTATCTCTTTTCAAAATAATGTTTACTACCTGATGAGACATTGTTCTTTCGATGTCGAAACAAAATATACATTTTTGTATTGTAGATTGTAGATTGTAGTTTGGACATGTTCTATGGAAGCTAATAGCCAAGGTTAGGACCCCTAATAGCTTAAGAGACAGATGTAATCTATGTTTGACGGAAAAAATTTAAATTTTGAAATGTCCACACCAGAATATACTCCTAAATAAACGAAGAGAGATAACTTGTATGTGTTGTCATAGAAATAACTATAAATTACAATAAGTATCCTTTTCTTCCAATTAATTACAATAAGGTTTGTTTAAAAAAAGTTTGGCTAAGCAGTTAATTCCTCCTACCTACCACTACTAACTCAAGTATCAAGTCACATACCTCCCACTAGCAAATAAAAAAATTCCTACTAAAATTCCGCTAGCTTAACCCTATAAAAACCAATAAAGAAAAAATTAAAATTTTAAAATTTAAATACCAGAATATACCCCTAAATAAAGTGAGGGAGATCATGAGTATGTGTCGTCGTAGAAATAAGTATAAATTGCACTAATTATCCTATTCTTCCAATTAGTCACAATAAGTTTTTTTTTAATTTGGCTAATCAGTTACTTCCCCACCTCCTACCACTACTAACTCAAGGGTCAAGTCACATACCTCCCACTACCAAAGAAGAAATTACTACAAAAATTCCGCTAGGTTAACCCTATAAAAAGCCAATATCTCCCGACCCCATCCTTTACTAGAGCAAAACTCTAAGCTTAGAATTTTTCCTCATTCTTTGTTTATATAGGGCTGAGAATTCATGTCTTAAAATGACATGTTGAAAATGGCTATCTCCCTTCTAAGTTTTATCTGAATATATATATATATATATATATATATATATATATATATATATATATAATAACAAGACCGACTCTGTAAGTATCTAAATCCTAAAATTATACAAAAATAAACTTTGGGGACAACAAATAACAGACAGAATCTAACTCCGTTATTGTCCGTCGCTATAAGGCGTTGGACAAGAAGCTTTGGCATTAACCTACTTTATATATATATATATATATATATATATATATATATATATATATATATATATATATATAAAGTAGGTTCATACAATGCCGACGCATCACCAGAAGAATACACAACAATTTTTAAGCTTTTCTTTTGACTATAATCACGCTTGTATTTCTTCAAATTACAAATAAACGACATATTTTTCATTAATTTCGTTGCTATTGTACAATAATTTGCCCTCCTACTCCAAATGGGCGTGCCTAGGACAAGGGTACAAGTGTCCTTATGATAGTGATAAAGTAACAATAAAATACAATAGTGGCTGACACGTACTTGAGCTTTTTTTTCCAACACGAGGGTCAATGATAACTAAATGATAGTAAATATGATTTACTAAGTTTTTGTAAAATGAATAAAAGATCTAATATTGGGGTTTCTAGGTCACTCATCCTTCGCTTGTTTTGTTTTGAATTAAACACACACGCATGCGCGTGTGTGTGCGCGTGTGTGTGTCTGTGTAAAAATTAAGACAGACACGTTATTCCATGTGTATGTCTTAATTTTTACATATATTTACTGTATATGAATTTATATACATATATTTAATTGGAGTAAATAGACTAAACTATCGCCCGGTTCACACTCCACCCACGTCTATTGAACAGGTAAAGAGGCTCATCCCTTGTTTCCTGTTTAGGATATGGTTTCCGGTTTTTCTCTTTTCCAATCTTTTCACTCTTTTTTTTATTTTATTTTATTTTTTTCAATTGGAGTAGATGGACTAAACTATCGCCCGGTTCACACTCCACCTACGTCTATTGAACAGATGAAGAGGCTCATCCCTTGTTTCCTGTTTAGGATGTGGTTTCCGGTTTTTCTCTTTTCCAATCTTTTCACTCTTATGTAGCCCCCTGCGCATCAGTGGCGTTTTCGACTTGCTTGGGGTGATATGATTAAAAAAAAACTTTTAGAGCTCTCCTAGAGAGTTAACCTACCACTTTATGTACAGGACACTTCTTTGGATCTTCTATATCTACACCGCATGTTTATATATATATATATATATATATAAATATATATATATCATCCACATACAAGCCCCTTTCTCTGTATCACAGTTCATCAGTTTGGCTAGATTTGGTGTCAGCCGAAGTCGTTAACCCGTAAGCATGGAATCAGAGAAGGGAAATTTTTTAGCCTGCTGTATATAAGCAGTGTATACACGTATCAGTCATCGAAAGAACTTAATTCATTGCTGAAGAGTAATGCCTAAATCGCAGAAGTGGCAATTGTTTTTTTTAATTTCCCTCTCTAAAGAGCTCAATCGTAATGAGAGTATATATATATATATATTTTCCGTAATATTTAAGCTCGCCGATAAAGCGAATTCTATTCGCTGAAATGGACATACGTTCTCGGAAATTTTTAATTTTCGTATATATATATACGAAAATTAAAAATTTCCGGAGAACTATGTCCATTTCAGCGAATTTTTAATTTCCGAGAACGTATGTCCATTTCAGCGAATAGAATTCGCTTTATCGGCGAGCTTAAATATTACGGAAAATACAACTTTTTTTAGTGTCTGTGGTGATAAAGACAACATTGTTTTTACCGACACACACACACACACACACACACACACACACACTGTTCCGTTGTTTTTATCCACACAAACTCACTCACTCAAACAAATAGTTGTATTTTCTATAATAGTTAAGATCGCCGATGAAGCGAATTCTATTTGCCGAAATACGATCTCGGGAATTTTTATTTTTTTTATATGTAATATATATACATATATTGGCTGTGTAAATAAATAATTTTACTGTAGTAGTAACTCAAGCTTTCTTGGATTTGAAAGTCCCAGAAAGTTTTTCCAAGAAATTTTGTATTACTACTCCACACAAAAAAAGACAATGGTAGAACATCGAAATCATAAAGAGTATTAATTCCTTTTAATAACATGTGGAAATAAACGCCAGCCAAAAAAGAGTGGCGTTTCTTTCGACAGCTGTCTGGCGTGACTTTTTTTCCCCTCCACCATCTCTTCTTTAACTTTTATCCTGTCTACCTCGTTGTTTTCTCATTTTTCCCTCCTTTCAATTTTCCCTTTGTCCCACTTACTTTCTTGCAACACGCTTAATTTTTGATTTCTTTACATTGATGTAATCTAAAAAGTCATTTTCAAAGATCGAGTCTTGAATCCTTTTCGCCGTCTCTCTTTTCTTTTCTTTTCTTTTCTTTTCCCCTTCTTCCCTACACTCCGTATCAATGTCTAGACGACAGCCTTCTAACATAATCTACTCTCATTTTTTAACACCCCTCCCATTATTCTTTCTTATTTTATCTCACTTTTCTCTTCTTTCTTGTAAACTTCCGGGTATGATTATCTTTTTTAGCAAACTTCCGGTAAATGAATTTTGCACTGTATTTGCATAATAAATAAATTTTGCCATGGAAGCAGTGAGGATTTTATGGCTAAAATGGCCATACGCCATATGCAATTTTCGGAGTTTTATTTGAAAATATACATATTTGGCTCTGTAAATTGATAACACTATTTACATCGAGCCCTCTACCAGGATCATTTTTATTATTAATGAGATTAATATTAATAGGATCTGTTTAGGGATTTTACCTACATGCCATTTTTGCTTTTGATATATATATATATATATATATATATATATATATATATATATATATATATATAGTAAATGACAGACAATGTATTATGGTTAAGTTTTTACGTAATTTTTCATGTGAACTTATGATGTTTTTTTTGTGTGTGGGGGGATATAAATTATATAAAAACTGTTTTGTTTATCCGAGCGCTTTCGGTTATACTTTTAGCCATTATCGAGGATGGATGTTATTTTAGGTGTAATATAATGTATGTAGTGATATGTATGTTTGTAGAGTAGTGCGTATGTTTTATGTACCAAACATGGTAAGTACGTTGTTAGCGTGTTCGTAGTTAATATTGTTGAGTGTTGTGGTTTTGTTTTTTTGTTTTTTTTTTATCATAATGCCTCCATCATTTTTAGCCCTTTTTTGGGGGAGGGCATGTGAATGATGCTATGATATTTGTGTTGTCAACAAGTATGTTACGGTTAGAGTTTGATAGTGTCTCCACAATGTGCTCTCCCTGTTTGGCAAATAAAACATTCCTATGACTCTACCTACATACGTAAAACAATCTATATATTCAGTTAAAAGTAAAGTAATAAATCCTCGATAAAATTATAGTCGAAAGTGCTTGAGAAACTAAAATATTCAGCAAAAAATTTATATAATTCTGAAAAGAAAAATGATCACATGCAAAAAATCATATAAAAAGTTGAAAAAATCACCTTGTCTGTTATTTTTTAACGAACATTTCAAGAGGGATCGGTGCCTAATTACACAATATATATATATATATATATATATATATATATAATTTAAAATTTAAAAGTATGCTATATTTATTGGTTAAATGTTTCTTTATTCGTATCTATTCATAGTCTTCGATTTTTAACTAACGGTGTAAAAGCGAGTGCTTGACAATTTTTTCAAAGATGAAGGAAAGATACCAAGTAACAGAAATGTGGTTATACCGAATGATACTAAGGATACCAAGGACCGAACGTGAGCAACGACGAGTTTTTGGAGATTATGGAAACAAAAAGAAACTTATAAAGAAGCAGTTGAAGTTTCTTGGACACGTAATGAGCAAGGAGGGCTTGGAGAATCTGATACTCCCAGAGCAGATTTAGGGAAAGCGAGGAGAAAACAGCGCGTGACATACTTGATGGGCAGAGCCGGGTGTTTGAAGACAGAAGAGGAGAAAATATATTAAGGGCTACAAGGAACAGAAAGATGTGGCGGGCCATAATCGCCTGCGTCTTGAAGGGACACGGCATGTAAAGAAAGTAGTAGTAAAAATTTGTTGTCGTGTCTGTATGAGTTCTGATCGTTTATTTAGTAGTTTGTGTTGGTCTGGGAAGGTAATTATGGCTACTTTCGCCTCCAGACAAAGTTTACAGTTTTGGATTTATTATTGTAGTAAATAATAAATAAATGAACAAGCAACGGATGCACACATAAGCACAAGTAAACGTAATAATCATAACTAACAAGAAAATAATCAATAATAATTTTTAAAATATTACATATAACACCTTAAAATACCCCAAAAATTACATCTTGAACTACACTTATATCCACTCAATGTCCCCTAGATTAATTCTAAACACAAATGCTACTGTCCACCAAAATAATACAATAGACTACATACAATACATCACGAAAACGCAAAGCATATGGTCTAACGATTGCGTTTAAGCATTAAACAGGCTGTCGCGATTGGGTGTTGATATCAAGGTATATATATATATATATATATATATATATATGTATATTGTTATTATAATGTTTTTAAAAGCATAATAGCACTAAACAAAAATTGTCATGTTTCAGAACAATACTCTTCTTCTCCAGGCATACCACCTGATGAATTCAACTTATAATTTATAAATAAATCATTTTCACCATTTATTTTAATATACTAACTGAAGAATTTAATGTTTCAGAACAGTGTTGTTCTGAAACATGAAATTTTTTGTGTGCTGATATTATGTTTTATAAACCATTGTAATAACAAAATTACAATATTAACTTCTACTCAGTATGTTGTTCATTTTGTATCAACATTGTATCAACATTGAAAGTACATTTTGTACCAACATTGAAAAGACAATTTTTGCGAAAAAATAGCGTTTACTACCTGATGAGACATTGTCCTTTCAATGTCGAAACAAAATGTACATGTTGTTGTAGTTTGTAATTTGTACATGTTCTAAAGTATAATTTATAATATATATATATATATATATATATATATATATATATATATATATATATACAAAGACAGAAAATCTAAGCAAGAGCCAACAACCTACCACGGTTTCGTCCAACGGCTCGTCAGGGAAATTGATATATATATATATCATAGCTCAAAGAGGCAAAGCTACGTTACGGCGGTGGGGAAGGAATTAAAACCCAGATGCCAGGTCAGGGCAAGTAATACTGCAAGTCCTTCCTTGGATATTATCAAGAATCTCCGGATATATAGCAGGGGTGCTAGACTAGAAGTGACAGCAGTATTTGAAGCAAAAACGAATCGTCCTTCATGTTCACTCCAAAAGACAGCATCTAGGTATTTGCAATTTGTGGCTGATGTATTTATGTCTGGGATGTCATTCTTTCAGAGGAAAGATTTTTGTCATTGATTTATTTAACTTTGTACTTTGTTTGATCTCATTAAGTGAAAGTATATCACAGGTGATATATCAGAACTATTTCAAAGGCATGAACGTCCATTAGGTTTTCTTTCTTTTGCTGTTTCCTTCTTTTTCCTTCCTATCTTTCTTTCACTCTTTCTTTCTGTTTTACCGGCCTGATATAAATTCTTATAACGGAAATTCTTAAAAAATTATATTGGATATACTACAATATAATTAACAAGAATACTCACGTTACATCTCTCTGACCATAGCTCTATTAGATCCCATTTAAATACACATGGTGAACTACCAAACTCTGTCCGAATCATCCAAATGTAAAAAAAAAAAGACTAAAAATAATGGAAGCATTATTAATTAAAAATGAGGCCAATAATTAACAATATCCACTACGAACACGGCCACAATGTGCTAACCGTGTTTGTGAAATATAACATATCTATTTACAGTGTAAAAACATTGTATTTATTTACACTGTGTAAAAGGGTGGGACCAAGCCTCTAGTTTAGTAGCTCGACTAAATTTATGCCGAGAGGGCACGAGAACGCTAAACACATCGGAGCAAAAGCTGTGAATGTATTTGTAGAAAAGACAGAGGGAAGCCACATTACGTCGGTGAGAAAGTGGCTGGAGTTGAGGTCGGGAACAGTTACATTGCAGATTTTCCGTTGGATTTTGTCAAGAAGCCCAAGATTACACTGTAACATCATTGAGTGAAAATGTATAAAAAGATTTAGTATAATGATTAGATAGATTATAGAGAGATTAGAGAGAGAGATTAGAGAGAGATGAGAGATATATGAGAGAGAGATTAGAGAGATGAGAGAGAGATGAGAGAGAGATTAGAGAGAGATGAGAGAGATTAGAGAGTTAGAAGAGAGATGAGAGAGAGATTAGAGAGAGATGAGAGAGAGATGAGAGAGAGATTAGAGAGATGAGAGAGAGATTAGAGAGAGATGAGAGAGAGATGAGAGAGAGATGAGAGAGAGGGCCAATATTAAATATAAAGGGAAATTCGTTGAAAACAATTTTACCATAAGGAATATATTGGAGAGGATTTTACTATTTGGAATACATGGAAAATGATTTATTATGAGGAAAGCCTTAGAAATTATTTTCCTATTAAGAATATATCGGAAATGATTTTACTATTAAGAATTCATTTGAAAAGATTTTGCTATTGGGTAAACATCGGGAATAATTTTATTATTGGCAATGCATCGGAAATGTTTTTCACTGTTAAAATGCCAATGTAATATTTTTCTCTTTGGAATGTCAGTCAGTTAAGTGCCATACGTGAAACACGCTTAAGCGATCATGTCTCGAAAGAGACATGACTGACTGGGCAGAAGATTATCCCGCAGTAGGTTGCCATTGCTTTCTGTGGTAGACTGGTTGCCAGCCACGGCTATAGAACCCAATCTATCCTATTATTTAACCCATAAATGGAAGAAAGAGATGGATTAATACTTTTCCCAAGGGTATTTGCGCGTAATGAATTCAACTGAAATTCGAACTCGGCTCCCCGATTTCTCGTTCCGAGCCGATATCCACCGCATCACAACGCACATACTCGAGATAATTTTTCATTTGTCGATTATCTAACAGATGCGCTAATTATTTTTCATTATTCGTTTGTACTCACGCCCCCTCCCACTAACACGCACACACAGAGACACACACACAGAGACACACACACATCCTCTTTCACAGAAAACAAAATAAATACACTCTTCTTATTCTCTATCTCTGTCTCTGATTCTTACACAAAAATACACGCGAACACGCACACGCTCGCTCCCCCCCCCCACACACACACACATAAACATACACACGCAGCTAGAGACATATATCACATATATACATACTTTCGATCCTTTGTACACTTGCAGTCTTGATTTTGTGGTGTCAATTCCCGTTAATGGATAAAATGTGGTTTGAATGTTATTCATTTGATTGATTCTGTATGTGTCGCTCTCGGGAAATCTCGCTTTAACGAGAGGAGACACGTGACGCAATGACTTTTACTCCAGAAGCTGTCAGGCTGTCAAAGAGCGCATGCAGTGTGTTCGCCATAAGTGGAAGCATATGTCACCTTCGGGAAGCCCCCTTTTCTTTCTTTCTTTCCTTCTTTCTTTCTTTCTTTCTTTCTTTCTTTCTTATTATGTCTCATGGACATACACCAGTTTCTTCTTTCTTTCTTTCTTTCTTTCTTTCTTTCTTTCTTTTAATACCTGCCTATACTCCTTCGGATTCCGTCTTTCTTTCTTTCTTTCTTTCTTTCTTTCTTTCTTTCTTTCTTTCTTTCTTTCGAATTATGTCTCATGGACATACACCAGTTTCTTTCTTTCTTTCTTTCTTTCTTTCTTTCTTTCTTTCTTTCGTTTTATGTCTCATGGACATACACCAGTTTCTTTCTTTCTTTCTTTCTTTCTTTCTTTCTTTCGTTTTATGTCTCATGGACATACACCAGTTTCTTTCTTTCTTTCTTTCTTTCTTTCTTTCTTTCTTTCTTTCTTTCTTTCTTTCGTTTTATGTCTCATGGACATACACCAGTTTCTTTCTTTCTTTCTTTCTTTCTTTCTTTCTTTCTTTCTTTTAATACCTGACTATACTCCTTCGGATTCCGTCTTTCTTTCTTTCTTTCTTTCTTTCTTTCTTTCTTTCTAATTATCATATATTCATTCTTTTTCCCATAATTTTATTCAAACCAGACTGGCAACAAGGTCCCACACTTTTACAGTTAAATCAACCAAATGCAAGCGACAATTCTACACCACCACTTTTCTCGCACTTCCCGCTTGTGGAACTCCCTTCTATATACTTGCTCCCCTGACTGCTACAACCTCCAGGAATTTAACTGCAATGTCAATTCCCATCTCTTCTCCCCTTGACTCCAGTCTTTTCTATATCACTGCGTGTATCTTGTTCTTTTCCTTTCTCTCTACCTTCGCAACTGTCTTCACTCCTATGTTCCCATCCTTCTCTGTCCTTTCTCTGACACCCTCTCTAACTGGTTTGTCTTTCTCTTCACTCTCTCCCTGCATAAACGTTTACTCTCTAATATATCCCTCTGAGCATCAGTGGCAGTACCGCCTTGCTTGGGGTGAAGTGAATAAAAAAAAACATAGGTCTTACCTGTCAACACTTCTTTCTTTCCTTATGTTTTTTTCTTTCTTTCTAATTTCATTCATAACTCATGTGTTTGCACTTCTTTATGATACGTTCTTTCTGTCTTTTTTTTTTTTTTTTCTAATTTTATTCAGGTCTTATTTGTCCGGATGTGCGTTGTGGTGCAGTGGATACCGACTCGAAACGAGGAATCGGGGAGCCGAGTTCGAATTCCAGTTGAATTCATTGCATTCACTTACGCGCAAATACCCTTGGGAAAGGTATTAATCCGTCTCTTCCCTCCAGTTATGGGATAAATAACAAAACAGATTGGGTTCTATAACCTTGGCTGGCAACCAGTCTACCGCAGAAAGCAATGGCAACCTACTGCGGGATAATCTTCTGCTCAGTTAGTCATGTCTCTTTCGAGACATGATCGCCCAAGCGTGTTTAACGTATGGCACTTAACTGACTGGCTTATTTGCCCACAGTTTTTCCTTTCTCCATAGTCTTTCTTTCTCTCAAACTTTATTTTTACTTTCATTCTTACCTTATGTGTTTACTTCTTTCTTTCCATATATCCTTTCTTCCTGTCTAATTTCTTTTCGCTCTCATCTCTCTTTTCCCCTATGTTCTTTTTCTTTCTTTCATTTCTTTTTTTGTTTTCTTCGCTTTTCATTTTCTTATGATCTCTGTATTTATTTTTTAAATTTTTTTTCACTCAATTACATATTTAAACTTATTTATAAATGGAACTTTGTCTGTGTATGCGTATCTGTGTATTTTTTTTTTTTTATAAGCGTTTCACCCCGAGCAAGGCATGTCACTGCCACTACTGTGCAGGGGGCTACGTAGAGTGGAGAAAGGCTGGTTAAATATAGGAAATAACAGAGGGTGGGTGATAGGCGGGTAAGGATACCGAGAATGAGGGTTGGGTAGATGAGAGTGTTCTGAGAATAGTTGGGAGTTAGTGTGATAGGAGGTGTCTATTGACCCTACATTTAAACACCTGGAGATTGTAACTGTCGGGAAAGCAGACTTGTGGAAGGGAGTTCCACAGGCGGGAAGCGCGAGAAAAGAAGCTGTTGGAGTAGAATTTACGGTTACATCTTATTTGTTTAACTGTAAAAGGGTGGGACCTAGTTGCTAATCTAGTATCTCGTGTAAATTCGTGCTTAGGCGGCACCAGTGATCTAAGCTCATCGGAGCAGAAGCCATGAAAGTACTTGTAGAAGAGGCACAGGGAAGCTACATCACGCCGGTGTGAGAGCGGCTGCAGCCGGTCTGCCAAGTCAGTATCAACCACGTTACAGATCCTCCTTTGTATTTTGTCAAGAAGCCCAAGGAGAGCAGCAGGGGCACCCGACCATGTGTCCATTACCTATAGACTCCGAAACGGCTGAACCGATTTTCTTGAAAATTTATACAGTTGTACTATAAGCGTCTGCGAGTGTTCTTAGCTAGTTTGTGTGTCGAGGTACCCCCGATAAATATCGAAAATCGATAATCGAAAAAATCGGGTTATAGAAGGAGTGGTCCAATTTTAATCAAATTTGATGCACTCATAGACAAAGACATAAGAAACGATTTTCAGAAGTTTCAAGGTTGCAGTTCTTACAATAGTGCAGAAAATCGATTATATATATATATATATATATATATATATATATATATATATAAGGCAAGATGTTTGTGTGTGTGTCTGTTTATCTGCCTTTATGTCTGTATTTTTTTCAGCCCTTTTATTTTAGGTTTTGCATCGAGTTTGGCTCTAAGTAGGTATAATTGTAGTTCTTAGTCTCAGCCATGATACCACTTACTGAGAGAACTTATTTAGCCTCCAAAATTCAGTTTACGACGAAAAAAACTTATTTGATATCGATACCAGGAAATCAAAATTTGACTTACATTCATTCATTTTTCTTTCAGTCTACGGTTTTGCTTTAACTGGAAACAACTATTGCTTTTTAGTCATTCGTGCCAACGTCCAAAGAGTCTGAGCTCCAGGACCATGGATTAGTTTTAAAGCTTTCATTACACCCGAGCAACGCCGGGCTATACTGCTAGTACGTATTATTCTGGCGGCAATAAAGCAAGATGATCTATTTCATGTGCTGTGTCCTTTCAGGACGTAGGCGATCATGGACTTCCACTTGGCTCTGTCTCTTGTCTCTCTCAATATTTTTCTCTCGGTATCCCTTCCAAACCCCGCTCCGCCAACCGTTTGCTCAGACCTAATAAATACGTCTCGTGCTGCTTTCCCCTGTCTCTCCTTCTATTTATCCGATCTGTGAGTATTAAGTTCTCCAGACCCTCCTTTCTCATTACGTGTCCCAGGAACCTCATTTGTCTCTTCCTGATGTTTAGTATCAGTTTTCTTCTCGTTTGCATCCTTTCCAACAACTCAACGTGCTCTGTCCTTGGCATCCTCAGCATCCTCAGCATCCTTCTGTAAAACCACATTTCTGCTGCCTAAATCCTCTTCTTCATCCTTGATGAGATCGTCCAGCATTCTCTTCCATACAGAAGTACAGATATAACATAGCAATCTAGCATTCTTTTCTTTGTTTCTAATGAAATTTTCCTTTCATTACTCTGGTTAGGTTCTGAAATGCGTCTTTGGCCATGCCAATGTGTCTTTGGATCTCCATGTCGCACTTTCCATCCTCTTTCAAAACACTTCCCAGATATTAAGCGTTGTAAGTGTATAAGTTACGGATGGCGATTGGTTGGCTTCGTTTCTTTTGCGGCGTGCAACACTATCTTAGATTATTTAAGGCCGTATTCCGTCGTATTAATTGACATGGTTCACACGAAAGCCAGAAAGATTAAAGTCTCTTTACTTAGTTTTTAGAAGAAAACTTTCGCTATTCTGAGACGCCTTCGGATATCTATGCCACTAATTTCGTAAAGAAGACCAGACGCACCACAAGAGTCAACAATAGTATTTTGCTTACTGGAAATAATAAATTTAATCATTTACCTTTCAATTAAAACTGGAATAAATGTTTCGGGCAAACTTTTTTTTATTTTTAAAAATTGAATTTAAAAGTTAGTTATCAAAAATGAGTGGCGGTACCTAAGAACAAATCATTGGATTTAAAAATCGAACGTGTCTTACGGAAAAAGAAATTGGACAGAGTAATAAATGTAAACATCTTTAGCAGTGGGATTGGTGAGTTACCGCTGATTCCTGTCTGATAAACGTCGAAAAGTTTCCACATAGTTGACCCACATTACAAGATCTTTGTGTTAAGAGTTTAGTTTAATAACCTTCCATGTCGCCAGCTTAGTAGGTTAGCTAGCTTAAGTCAATTGGTTGGCGTTCTAGATTCGCCAAATAAGATCTAGTGTAGCACCATTCCAGGCTCTTTCCAGATGGAACACGTTCTTCGTGACCCAAAGTTAATTCTATAAGGTCTTTGAACTTTTTAAGCTTAATAAATATCAATAATCCTCTTGTAAATTCCACATTGAATCGTTGCAATTTAAGTTTATAATAATGTGGATTACCTCCAATGATTTTCGATACCTAAGTTTCAAAATGAATTTTTAAAAATAAAAAAAAGTTTTCTTGAGACTTTAATTTTAGCTTAATTGAAAGTTAAATGTTTAAATTTGCTATTTCCAGTAAGCAAAAAACGTGGGTGTATATCAAACAGAAACTATATTCACTGGAATCTAAAATTTTGAAATAAAAAAAAAAAAATTTTCGGACATTTTTTTCGATCCACACATTTGTAAATTTTTTAAGAGAAATATTTTATAAATTTCAAATGAAAGCAGTACTGACTGCTCAGTCAATGAATACCAAATGTTTCCTTATAGGGAAATACTGTATCAAATATGATACGAATGGCTCTAGAGGGTTAATTCTCAGTTTTAAAAATCTTGAAAAAATAAATTATTCATCTCTCACTCGTTATTTTTAGAAAATTAGTAAATTTAAAGGTAAATTAATATGATTTGAACCAAATATTACTTGTTTATGGTATGAAATTTAGAATAAAAGTATTTTGTTAATCAGAAAGGTTTAACTTGTTGACCTTTCAAGCAATTAACCCCTGTCGTAAATCAGTTCACACATCTGAAAGTATAGTAACCAAAAAGTGACATAACTCAATTTAACATTTCGTAAGAGGAACAACTTTTGAAACGTGTGACCTCCTAATGATAAGCCTCTTTTAAGTTTCCATAGTAAAAGAAAATGTGCTGTTTAACATAAAGAAAAAAATTAGAAATTATTTTAAAAATCTTAATTTTCAATTAGTTGTATTAAGCTTTTGAATTTTCAATTTGTAAATAAAGTATTTATTTTTTAAATTAATAAGTGAAGACACTGAGTAAGTGGAGGAAATTTAAACATGATTGAAACTTGAATTAGCAAAGGAAAAAATGAAAACATTTCTTATAAAAATTCATTATTCATCGATTTTTTTCCTTTTTCAGAATATGAACCTTAAATTATATTATTTAGAAAATCAATTAAAAGTTCATCTAAATTAAAAATGGGCTAGTTTTAGTGCATTTTTTTTTCATTATTCGGAGCAGATTTTCGAAAAAAATGGTTTCCTAAAATAAAATTACACGTTAACATTCTCCAATAAGTCCTGCATTTAACTAAGAAAACAATACTGGAATAGATAATGTATTTCTAGAAGTTTTATGCAATTAATTGGGGAGATAACAGATGTAAAAAAAAATATTTTTCCAAGATTTTCTAAAAATAATAATTGCACAAAATAATTTCATTCATTTGTAAATAAGTCCTGAATACTTCACTAAAATCACACAGTTGATTTTTGCAAAAATTCTCAAATTAATGTCTTTCTACGCGAAAAAAAGCTTGCGTAGTAATATAACGTTTTCCTTAGTAGGATTATTACGTAAACATGGCGTGAGTCGCTGACGGAAAACAAAAAAGATTTTTAACTGAAAATTCGAACGTGTTAAAAAGGATTCCAAAATTAAAAAAAAATAATGACAACAAAATGTGATCTTTCCTCTGAATAATGAACATTTTGATGATTAAACTTTGCTTTTATTAAGTTTGAGCCCTTTTAACATCGTGCTATGCTGTTTTTTCGGCAATTGCGTTGAGCTACTTATATATAGATATATACATATTTGTTTAAAAATTTATTTTGAATAGATACTCATATTTGAGTAGATACTCTGTTTTTAGTTAAAGAGTGTAATATATATATATATATATATATCCGAGTGAGTACAGAACGAAGAAAGAATTTTTTTCACCGTCAAAAACATTAATTTAAAACAGTGCTCGATATATGATGTATAGAGCTGTGAATATTTATTATAAATTATAGATTCATCCTGATGAGACTTTGGACACCCAACGTTGAAACAAACATATGATTGTAGAGGACATATAGAGAAAAACTTATGTACATGTTCTAAAACATAATTTATAATATATATATATATATATATATATATATATATATATATATATATATACTCTTTAACTAAACACATTGTATCTATTCAACCATATATATATATCGGCCTGAATAATTTTGATAGGAAAATATGTGTCATTCATCAGGATTCGAACCTGCGACTCCTAAAAACACAGGGAAAGCTGTCAATTGATCTGTGATTTTAGGGGTCGCAGGTTCGAATCCTGCCAAATGGCACATATTTTCCTAACATTTTTTTTAAATATTCAGGCCGGTAAAGATATATATATATATATATATATATATATATATATATATATATATATATACAGTTTAATTAAAAACAAAATATTTACTAAAGACGAGTATCTATTACAAATAATGTTGAAACAAATAAATTAAAATATGTTGGTTGTTAATCCATTTCGTAAATCTCCTTATCTTTCCATATATATATATATATATATATATATATATATATATATTGTCATCCGTAGACAGATCTGTTTCGCCGTATCACAGCTCATCAGTACGGTTAGACTCCGATTGCTTTTTTACCCAGGATTGAAACCCGAGCGAAATGGCGTCAGTCGGCGAGTCTACCCCTATATATATATAAGGAAAAAGTTAAAAGTATAAATTTACTGTTGTTATTGGTCTTAATATTATTTGCTTTTTGTATGATATATTAAATGTCCATAATGGTATTTGTGTCGCTACACGCGTTTCGAATCTAAAGTTGACTCTCTTCAGGCGAATAAACTTGTGAATTTACATATCGAGATCCGACACAAATACTATTATAAACACTTTAAATATCATACAAAAAGCAAGTAATAATAATAATAATAATAATAATAATAATAATAATAATAATAATAATAAATCTACGCTTTAAACAAAACGTTCCCGGATTCTCGCACTTTTTTCTTCTATACCAATTTCTCCTGTTGGAACAACCCCTATTTTTGTTTTTAATATATATATATATATATATATATATATATATAGATAGATAGATAGATAGATAGATAGATAGATAGATAGATAGATAGAGTACGATGGATAAATTGTCGACTAAATTACGCAAAAATGAAAATAATACTGACATATATATGTGTGGTGTGTGTGCATGTGTAAAAATTACTAATATAGTATATCTGTAAAATAATAATATATATCTATATCTATCTATCTATCTATCTATCTATCTATCTATCTATCTATCTATATATATATATCCTCACTTAAACATCTCTGAATAACAAAAGAGGGGACTTCTCGTGAAAGTTTGAGCTAATAGCTCAGTTTCCTGTCTTATTCAGACAGTTAAGTGCCATACGTGATACACGCTTGGGCGATCATGTCTCGAAAGATGCATGACTGACTGGGCAGTTTTAGGTTTTATTACAGATCAATTAAAGAGGTACGGTGAGGGCAATGAATAGTGGCTGGGATTGAGGACTCGGAGAGCAGAGTTCGATTTTCAGTTGAGTTCATTACATTTACTCACGTGCAAATATCTTTGCGAAAGGTATGGATGTGTCCATCTCTTCTTATTGGTAAAATTTCAGGACAGACTGGGTAGCTACGAAAAGGAAAACTCTTAATTCAAAACCACGAATTTAAATAGCCTCACTAACCAATCGGCCAAGCGTAGTAAGTAAGGCTACGCCATGAAGGCGGAGGTCAATCTGAGTGGGGGTCCTCCAACAGGAATCAGAAGGCCCTGGATTAAGATGAGGAGGCAGAACCCGGATCATTCAGATCCTGAACGGACATGTCATCATACATTTTTTTTTAAAGTTGTCAATACGTGTTGACATGTCGAAGCATGATTAAAAGGATTGGTTGCATGTATTAAACTGTTTTTTTTCTCCATTGTATCTAATCACAGCAATTCAAGCAATAAAAAGCGCTTGAATAACTTAGAAATTTTCTTTCCCACGGCAAACTTTACTTCACGCTGACTACAGTTGACAACAGTTTGAATGATAATGATTTCTCTTTAGCTTTTCTTTTTTCTATAATCATTTCATCCCAAGCAAGGCAGAACTGCCACTGGTGTGCAGAGGGATACTGTGAGAAAAAAACAAGGTACAGGTGATGTCGAAGAAAAGAAATTGTTAAAGTAAAATACGATTACATTGAAATATTTTGTCGGTAAAAGGGCGGAACTTAGACGCCAATCTAGTAAATACATGTAGTCGGGTAATCAGGGAAAAAAGTTCGTCAGAGCAGTTGCCATGAAAATACTTGTAGAAAAGACAGAAGGAAGCCACATCATGTTGGTGTTAAATTGACTAAAAGTAGGCTGCCAGGTCAGGATCGACTATATTGCAGATCTTCTTTTGGATTTTGTCGAGAACTTCAAAATGAACAGCAGAAGCACATGACCAGATATAGTAACAGCATTTAATCCTCTGACGAATGGTACATTTATAAATGTACAAAATGGATTCTGACAAGAAAAATTTTCTGGCCGGACTCAGTGACCCAAATTTCCTAGCAGTAATTGCATCTATGGCTTCGATGTATTCATTCTATTTGAGATCATTTAAGAGAGTAAGGCAAAGAAGGCGAAGTGTGTTGTTCTCTTGGAGATTAGCGTCATCCATTTTGTTGGTAAGCAAGAAAGTTTCTCTATGATGTTTGAAAGAGAGCAGTTTCGTTTTGGTATTAATATTTTCTGCCCCATTCAATCACATATTCTAGGTCTTTTTGTAAGGCAGCAATCATGTGTACTTTGTCAACCCTTGAAGATTTCTTATTAAGACGGAGTTAAATGGTGGTGTCATCAGCATAGATGTTTACTTGGGAACTAATTACATCAGGAAGGTCATTGATGAAGATCAGATAAGGCGTGTGGCCTAGAATAGAGCCCTGAGTGACGCCTGCATTCGTATGAAAGTGTCTTGAAATTTGCCCGTTCAAAACAACCTTCATTTCATTATTTTATAAGAATGATGGGAATAAATCAAATTATTGTCAAGAATATGTGCGTTGTGGTGCAGTGGAACGAGAAATCGGGGAGCCGAGTACGAATTCCAGCCGAATTCATTGCATTCACTTACGCGCAAATACCCTTGGGAAAGGTATTAATCCGCCTACTCCTTCCAGTTATGGGTTAAATAGCAGGACAGATTGGGTTCTATAGCCTTGGTCGGCAACCAGTCTACCGCAGAAAGCAATGGCAACCTACTGCGGGATAATGTTCTGCCCAGTCAGTCATGTCTCTTTCGAGGCATGATCGCCCAAGCGTGTTTCACGTATGGCACTTAACTGACTGATTGTCAAGAAATACCGGAGCTTTGGAACTTGCGCAATAGGCCAGCATGCCAAACTCTGTCAAATGTTTTTGAGATATCAAGAACAAAACCTCAAGCTTCGCCTGGTATATATATTCGGTGAAGGTCGTCATTATATCATCGTTAGACCTGGCGAAGGAAATTTTCGTCCAACTCCAAACTTGACTTTAAAACTTATCAGCAAAAAGAGGAGCTCAAAATGCCAACTACAGGCTAAGGATACTAAAATCAAGCAGGTACAGAAATTTAAATAGCTGGTAAGTATTCTAACAAAGGACGGAAAATGTGACAGAGATTCGAAGGCAAAAGGAGAAAGCAAAGAGTATCTTACTTGGTGCCCTTGAGCAAATGGATAGCAGAACGGAAATTTGGAGGGGTAACAGGAGAAAGTGTGTTAAGATCTACTAGAGGTACAAAAATGTGAAAGGTCAGGATTGTCTACGTCCTGAAAGGACATGGCACATAGAAGACGGACAGAATTGTATATGCATATATGCAAATAAATACACAACGGTATTAATTATAAAAGAGATGATAGGTAGAAAAAAAAAGCATATACTGGTTAGATACCAAGTGCCAAAAGGCACCCCCTGGGAATCCTAATGAGGCCTCGACCTCACTGGGATTTTTTTTCTTAAATATGTGAAATTAATATCAAATGGCCTAGATCGAAAACTACTAAACATAATCTAGGCAAGTTGATATTAATTTCAAGAAAATAAAATATTTCAGAAACTAAAAAGTTCATGAAAAAAAATGGGGGGTTTCAACTCAAATAGGGAAATGGAAATATAATCAGTTTAAAAATACTATTTAAAAAAGTATATATATATATATATATATATATATATATATATATATATATATATATGGTATCTGCCAAGACGTACTTGGCCTGACTTTTTTTTTCCATGGCCCTCTATCCTCCACAGGGAAGTCTACAGATTTATATAAATTATCTAAGGTAAGCTACCACCAAAATCTGGACAGTCCTGTCTGTCAGGCTTGCTTACAGTTGTTCGAGAAAAAATATGTATCAATTTCCTCAAATGCATTTGTACAAAATTAAACCGGACAGACTAGACGGAGGTTTTTAATTCGGCAGGTCTAGTTCACTTTCTGTGCCAATAACATATTCTTCGGTGCTTACTATCCTCGAACTAGAACAATCTACCCCGGTGAACGGAATAAAGAGTTCAGTTCGAAATTCCAATCGCCGTAAAAGGGCCTGAGCCTAGAGCGGACGAAAGGTCGTGAACATGTCAACAAAGATGAAAACAACAGTTCAAACAATGTAAATAGGGCAAATAATTACTAATTCCATTTAATGAAACTTCCATCCAAAAGAAATTTATCATAATCGAGCTGTGATTCAGTCAACGACAAAAATGTGAAAAACAAGAACTATGATCGAAACTTGGGTCTTGGTGCTTAAATTAAGCCACTTAGCTGATTGATGTTATATTAAGCAGTCCGCTAAGTTACTAATTTATATTTGCATTAAACACACACACACACACACACACACACACACACACACACACACACACACACACACACACATCTATATATATATATATATATATAGAGAGAGAGAGAGAGATGTGTGTGTGTGTGTGTGTGTGTGTGTTGTGGAAAGTCTCGTAGTCTAACGTTACCTCATGATGAGGTAAAATCTCGAAACAGAAATCTGCGTGTAGCAGTGTAAACAATATTTATTTTCTAATAAAAACAAATTTAATTATATATATATGTATATATATATATGTATATATATATATATATATATATACTGTTTTTTAAAATCAGAATATCTACTCAAATACGAGTATCTATCCAATTTCAATCCAATCACAACACATTTAATTGCATTTAAACATATGGTTGTGTTAACATTTCGGTCTCTCACGTGGCGTGACGTCATAGAGCCGCATTACAAATTTACAAACTGCCTCTGCTATTCGGTGACTGTTATCGTTGCCTAGCAATGTTTTATGTCAACACAAGGTAATAACATCTTTGATGGTGGATGTTTTTATGTTAACGTACTTGTAACCTCTCTGACGAGGGCTCATATGAGCCGAAAGTTTAGAACAGCATAATAAAAAATATCCAAATATTGGACAATTTTTGTCTTTATTTTCACCTGAGATTAAAGCCAAAATACAATGTATAGAACGGCTCATGATTAAACATAATAGACATTCATTATCTGTTATATTTAACAATATATATTTAGAAATTTAACTACTGCCTCGATACAATATATATATATATGTCCGAGTGAATACAGAACGAAGAAAAAATTCTTACAAAGTCCAAAATATTAATTTAAAACAGTGCTCGATATATAATATATAGAGTTGTGAATATTTATTATAAATGATATTTTAGAACATGTACATAATTTTTCTATCCCCACCAACACCTCTAACAAAACTAAATAAATATAAGGAAAGAGGATGTCCATTACTTTACACACCGCCTGATGAGACATTGAAGTTTCAATTTCGAAACAAACGTACCTTTGTAGTGGACATATATAGAAAAATTATGTACATGTTCTAAAATATAATTTATAATATATATATATATATATATATATATATATATATATATATATATTCAACAAATTCTCTTTGCGTTTTTTTTTTCCCAGGATAGCTGAACGTTGAACGTCAAAACCCTAGGAACTTAGGCTCGTGGGAAAGTAAATTTTCAAGTAGCCAGTGAATCTCCGAGGGTTTGAGTTGTCAAATAAATTTTGGTAAAAGATATGAAGGTAAACCTGACATTGTTCGCCCGCTTAAGTCTTTTTCCGATTTGAGTAAAGCCAGAAATAGCGATTCATTCTCGCGGAACAACCTTACAAACCTGTCTTGCCGGTGAGAACTTTCGAAGTATACAACATTGCGTCGAGGTACGAGGCCTGTGAAATTCCATCTATTTTATTTTATTTTTGGTTGTTTGATTTTTATTTTTACGTTGTTTATTTTTATTTTGTTTTTATTTATTTATTGGCAATGAGATTATATATATATATATATATATATATATATATATATATATATATATAATTCCCGAAGGTCATAAAAATGCCTAATTTTACGTTAGCTTAAATATCACTTTCAGTGGTTTTTATACGACATCAATACGCTTTCTAAATATAGAATTCATACTTTAACTAACGTAGCTTTCTTCTATAGACCGTATTCTTTCAGATGGTTTGTGGTCATGACTCTCCACGATCTTTCCTGCCTATTGTAGCTCTTAAGAGTGTTTGTTTCTTTGCTATTTTTCCTAATGCCTGTCCTGCTAACGATTTACAGAAACTAGTGAAGTAGGTCATTCTCTGGCTTCCTCTTTCTCTTTTGCATTGGACAATCATGGTTCTCCACAACTTCTTGTACTTTCTAGTCCTTAACAAATTTTGTGTCTTTACTATCTCTCCTGATCTCTGCCCTGCCAACTATTTACACAAACTCGTTAAGTAGGCCATTGTCTGGTGTCTTCTGTCCCTCTTGTCTTGGTCAGTCATGGTTCTCAACATCTTCCTTCCTTTAGAGCACTTTGTCATTTTACCATCCCTCACACTACCTGTTCTGCCAACCATTCACATAAGTTAGTCAGAGAGTGGGGCCAACTCATTTTCCCTGTTCCATTTGGCTTCAATACGTCTTATGCGTGTCAAATTTTCCAAGAGCCTTTTCCTCATTATGCGCCCGAGAAATTTCGATATTTCGACGAGCCTTCGGATTTCGGTTTCACATTTTTCGCCCTCTATTAAAGAAAATGTCATGTTGTATGAATAAATTTACTGTTAAAAAATCTACATAAGTTTTTTCTTCCCTGAAGTGTGTATACATATTTTGCGAATACTATATATATATATATATATATATAAATTGGAGTAGATAGACTAATTGGAGTAGATAGACTAATTGGAGTAGATAGACTAAACTATCGCCCGGTTCACACTCCACCCACATCTATTGAACAGGTGAAGAGGCTCATCCCTTGTTTCCTGTTTAGGATGCGGTTTCCCGTTTTCTCTTTTCCAATCTTTTCACTCTCTTTTATTTATTTATTTTTTTCAATTGGAGTAGATAGACTAAACTATCGCCCGGTTCACACTCCACCCACATCTTTTGAACAGCTGAAGAGGCCCATCTCTTGTTCCCTGTTTAGGATGTGGTTTCCGGTGTTCTCTTTTCCATTGTTTTTACCCTTGCGTAGCCCCCTGCGCATCAGTGGCCTTATCGTCTTGCTTGGGGTGATATGATTAAATATATATATATATATATATATATATATATATATATATATAAACAAATGTTTGCAGGTACAAAATTTGTATACTATACTAAAAACAAGGAATTTATTGACACTCCCTAAAACCCTTTCGTCCAACGTCTCATCAGGAGAAAATCGTTGGAATTATAAATTAAACGAAAAGAACACAAACGAAAATAAAGAGCAAAAAAAAAGTGAGGAAACACTTTAAAATATATATATAAATTTATATATATACATATAAATACATATACTTATAACGAGGGGAGGGGAATTCACGTGTAAATAATTAGTGAGGGACAGTTAAAATAAAATATCCCCAAATAAATGTAAAGACTTCATGAAATCCTTCTGCCGGCAAAGAGAAGGTTTCTGTAAAGATATACAGACTGATTACAAAATCTTTAAATGATTATTGGAACCAGCTACATGTATAATTTTGAACCACCCTTTCCTATACGACTTGGCACAGGCTATATTCTCTACTAGGTGTTGAGCAATAGCCGATTCCATATAGGAAGGGAAGGTAACACATGTTCTCTATTTGGACAAGTCGTATTTTCGAAGGTACATGTGGATTAATTCTTGTTTCCAAATGTAAGGTTGTACGCCTCACATAAACAGCAGTGCACTGACAATTAATTTCATATACCAAATTTCTTAATATAAATATATTTATATATACGTGTGTGTGTGTGTGTGTGTGTGTGTGTGTGTGTGTGTGTGTGTGTGTGTGTGTGTGTGAGATATCTTCTTAACAGATGACAATAGCTTCATGGCTGTTGCATCAACAAGTGACGTCTACAACATGGTGGACATCCGTTTGTCATTTGAGGAACTTAACCCTCTAGGGCCATTCGTATCATATTTGATACAGTATGAAAACAAGCCTTGAAAGAAATATTTTCCTGAAAATTTTTTTAAGAGAAATATTTTATAAATTTCAAATGAAAGCAGTACTGACTGCTCAGTCAATGAATACCAAATGTTTCCTTATAGGGAAATACCAAATGTTTCCTTATAGGGAAATACTGTATCAAATATGATACGAATGGCCCTAGAGGGTTAAGTTGTAATTAGTGGGCGATCTGTTTATTACTTCATAACAATATAGAACTGATCCCCCACTTTATGACAAGTAGAAGCCTTAATCATATTATATTATTAACCCTCTAGGGCCATTCGTATCATATTTGATACAGTATGAAAACAAGCCTTGAAAGAAATATTTTCCTGAAAAATTTTTTAAGAGAAATATTTTATAAATTTCAAATGAAAGCAGTACTGACTGCTCAGTAAATGAATACCAAATGTTTCCTTATAGGGAAATACTGTATCAAATATGATACGAATGGCCCTAGAGGGTTAAGTAGTAATTAGTGGGGGATCTGTTTATTACTTCATAACAATATAGAACTGATCCCCCACTTTATGATACGAATGGCCCTAGAGGGTTAAGATCATGCATGTGCAGTTATCCCACTGGATACTTTGGCTAAACTTGTCCGGGTAATAGTTCGTTGCATTAACAAATGTCTGTAATGTAAAGGGTACCATTTTGAGCATCTCTTGCAATTGTAGATTCTGAAGGTAACTTTGATTAATCTCATGATGTCTGTATATATACATTAGTACAATATCTACGTAGAGTTTTCCTTTCCGGAAGTGTGTATAATTTTCTTCTTCTTTTTTTTCTTTTTTTTTTTTTTTGGCGGACTCTGTATATAAGAAATTTATTCGGAATAATTTGGTCTGAAGTTATGCAGACGGCTGCGAAATGTTATAATCCCAGTTATGAAATTATTGCTTGATTTTATCTCACAAAACAATCAACATCATCTACCACCTCCTCCTCAACCCCTCCTTTTTCATGATCATCTGTCTCAGGACTATGCGATCACCGCGCAGGTGAGTAGCTTTAGGAATTCTCTTCGGATATCCCAAATGAAAGCCGGAAAGGAGTTCCTTCATGCGTATCGTGTCTACGACAAGCAGATCTGGCAGAGCCTATTATTCTCAGGCCAATGTTTTCCGACTTGAAAGTTTGACTTGGTCCCGAACACGTTGTCGCTGATTCCATCGGTGGTTGTGGGGGATGAGAACCAGGTTTTAACCCAAGAACACTAACCACGGGTATATAGTACCAAGCGCAAATGACATCATTTTAATTATAATTTAATTGAAATTTTTAGTATCTGATTTTTTACTTAAATAATATGTTTTTTAGTTCCTATTAAAGTTAACTCAAAGTACAAAGTTTGAAGTGCCTGCAAGTAAAATATTTTAAATAAAGATTTATATTTAACATTGTTTTTTTATATTTTCAAAATCGAGTATAATATAAGCATGGTTAGTAGTGGTGTAACTTTAATTGATGTCTTTTTTTTTTTAATCGTATCACCCCGAGCAAGGCGGTAACGCCACTGATGTGTAGCGGGCTACGTAAGAGTGAAAAGATTGGAAAAGAGAAAGCCGGAAACCACATCCTAAACAGGGAACAAGGGATGAGCCTCTTAACCTGTTCAATAGACGTGGGTGGAGTGTGAACCGGGCGATAGATAGATCTATCTACTCCAATTGAAAAAAAAAACAAAGTGAGAAGATTGGAAAAGAGAAAGCCGGAAAACCACATCCTAAACAGGGAACAAGGGATGAGCCTCTTAACCTGTTCAATAGACGTGGGTGGAGTGTGAACCGGGCGATAGATAGATCTATCTACTCCAATTGAAAAAAAAACAAAGTGAGAAGATTTGAAAAGAGAAAGCCGGAAACCACATCCTAAACAGGGAACAAGGGATGAGCCTCTTAACCTGTTCAATAGACGTGGTGGAGGTGAACCGGGCGATAGATAGATCTATCTACTCCAATTGAAAAAAAACAAAGTGAGAAGATTTGAAAAGAGAAAGCTGGAAACCACATCCTAAACAGGGAACAAGGGATGAGCCTCTTAACCTGTTCAATAGACATGGGTGGAGTGTGAACCGGGCGATAGATAGATCTGTCTACTCCAATTGTTAATGTTCAGGATTAAAAACCACCGCACAGGACGTTGACTTCCGTCTTGGAAACTCTACGTCAGCCTGCAGACGAACTCTAAACTGCAGCCTGTAAGCCGACCTAGTGAACAAGTTGACCTCAAGATTTGTAGCTTAAAATTGTGAGTTAGACATACACCTACCGTATAGGTCAACCCTCAAACATACTATGGGCTACCAGTAGTCTAAAACGTAGGTCTACCGGTAAATTAAGTATACTATA
Source organism: Ascarosepion bandense (assembly GCA_037127315.1). Classification (NCBI taxonomy): domain Eukaryota; kingdom Metazoa; phylum Mollusca; class Cephalopoda; order Sepiida; family Sepiidae; genus Ascarosepion; species Ascarosepion bandense. The sequence continues at coordinate 190,517 of JBBBDQ010001279.1, read as the reverse complement.
ACCTTGCCAAAACTAAATCAGGTCTCACCACTCACCTGTATATATAAGTCACTTACCTTGATGACTTTCTTTATGCGTTGTATAGCCTACAACATAGAGCGTATAGGTTGACCTATGAAGTTGACCTGTAGTGGTCAAAAAATTGTGATCGTAATATATATTTTTAGGATTGAAAATTCGACTTATTCATTGCAATTTACAGTAACTATGAAGCCCAGTCTACACCATTGTGCGTGACCTGCAATAAAGTGATATTTGTTTTGAAAAATACAAAAATGTGACACAAGGCCAAAAGGATGGAATAGGGGTCAGCTGGTGGTCAGTATGTCTTATCTTAAACTTAGATAGCAACGATTACTGACCTAAACATACCACTCTGTTCCTTACACCAAAACAACACTTCTTATTACCGTTCTTACGACAGATACCGTAATACCTCTACGTCTCTATAAAGTCCTAACAATGTTATATACAATTTGTCTGGGGTGGGGATAATAATAAGCCGCTCTTCGACAAGTCTTTATTTTATTCTTGATAGATGTTTAACCGCTCCCCTCAATAGGTGCTGATGCTAAAAAAACACCGGGCACAGAGAAAATTGCCCGGATTTATTAGTTGACAATGTGATGACGTCAGCAGTGTCATCCGTTTCCAGAAACTATGATTTTTGCGGATTTTTTCGGCTATTCCAATGGAAATTAGGCACAGAACTTGAACGAAAGCAGGAAATCGGGTTCGAACTTTCTGAGTTTAACCAGTCTTTTCTCTCTTAATAAATAAACAAACAGATTTTTACTTCGTTCATTCGGATGTTTTCTTCATTTTTCTTTCTTTCTTTCTTTCTTTCTTTCTTTCTTTCTTTGTGAATTGTTTAGTTTGATTTCTGACGAAGACATTTTTCCTTGCCCGGATCGGCCCGGACCCGTACCCGGTGTGCCCGGTAGTCAGATACGGCCCTGCCCCCTCAGCAAAGAAGCCTGGTGGGGAAACCGATTTAGTCGTCAATGGCAGGGTGGTCAGTACAAAAGAGTCACCATTAAAAAGCAAAGAATTGAATAAATTAAATTTAAATTTTGTTTTTCAGATTCTATTTCCGAATTTCAGTTTGCTTTTTATAAATTTCCATTTTATTTCCATCTCCATTTTCTTTCTATTGCCGAAATCGGTCCGCTACGAACACACCAACAAAAACAATACGGCTTGTAAAAAAAATATCGTCTGCGTTTACACAGTCCCAGCAGATGCTGTGAAATGCATTCGCCATTTAGTGAAGGGGCCGAACAACTGAATTTCAAAATAGTAGCTTGCTTTATTTTCCCCCACTCCACTTCAGCCGACATCTTTCCCTGCTGTTTATTCAACCCTTCTCTTTGTCGCATGTACCCATCTTTTTTTTCTTTTCTTTTTTTTTTTTTAACTAAAATTTCACTGAAACCCAATAACCTTCCATACTAGTGGAATGTGTCCCGACATTTCACTTTTTTCTTGTTTACTGCTTAATTTTATATATTCTGGTGCTGAAATATCGTTTTTCCTGCTGCTTGATTTTTTTTCATTCTTCCTATTCCTATGTTTTTATTGCATTCACTTTATTAAAATGTGGGTTAGCTATGTCGATTTGGAACCCTTTTGGTGTGTATTCTATAAAACGTGATACAGAAGTTATAATGGAGTTGAAGAACTTCCACCCGAATACACAGTTTGCGCATGCGTATTTGTACACGTGTCGTCTGAATCTACGCAAAGATGTAGCTGCAACATATAAAAAAAATTCAAATTTCCCAAGATTGTGTAGCCATTTCAAAGAGTGAAATTCGCTTCATTGGCGATCGTAATCATACAATTATTTGTTCTTATGTATTAGTGGATAAAATACACCTAAACAAATATTTGTATTTGATCATGATGACTAAAATCGCTGTTGAAGCGAATTTCACTCGTTGAAATGGCTATACAATCTTGGCAAATTTGAATTTTTGAAATAGTAATAAATATTGGCTCTGTAAATAGATAATTTTATTTACATTGAGCTCTCTGGCTGGTTGGGTCAGTTTTAATATTTAATTTGTAATAATTAATATTAATAGGATCTCCTTTGGGATTTTGTCTTCAAGCCGCTTCCTTTTGTATATATATATATATATATATATATATATATATATATATATATTCAGAAGTTATAACATCGATATGTTATAATGTCACTACAAAAGCAGCTATTTTGTTTCGACACTTCTTGTGTCTTATCAAGTGATGTGGTTTGTTTCAAATTGAATGGTTTTAAAAGGTTAAAATCAAACAAAACCCCTTTAAATTCATATATATAGTTTTAGTGCAAAGAATTCGTCACTTTTAACAAGACCATTATGATGTCTTCCCTCATCGGGTTGAAGATGAGGGAAGACAGCAAAACAGTGTTCTCACAAAATTTAGAAGTCGGCATGAACGTGCTCAGTTTAAGTGACAAATTTTTTGCACTAAAAATATCAACCTTCTATTTCCACTCCGATATCGAGAACTTTACAATAAAAAAATACTTGTCAAAATGCCTTTTATCAGTAAAGCTACTGAAAAAAAAATAGTTTTTTTTATAATCATACAGCCCAGAACAAGGCAGTTTACTGCCACTGTTTTTTTTTTTTTTTAATCATATCATCCCAAGCAAGGCGAAAACGCCACTGATGCGCAGGGGGGCTACGTAAGAGTGAAAAGATTGGAAAAGAGAAACACCGAAAACCACATCCTAAACAGGAAACAAAGGATGAGCCTCTTCATCTGTTCAATAGACGTGGGTGGAGTGTGAACCGGGCGATAGATAGATCTATCTACTCCAATTGAAAAAAAAAACAAAGTGAGAAAATTGGAAGAGAGAAAGCCGGAAACCACATCCTAAACAGGAAACAAAGGATGAGCCTCTTCATCTGTTCAATAGACGTGGGTGGAGTGTGTACCGGGCGATAGTTTAGTCTATCTACTCCAATTAAAAAAAAAATAAAATAAAAAAAAAGAGTGAAAAGATTGGAAAAGAGAAAAACCGGAAACCACATGCGCAGGGGGTTACATAGGAAGAAAGTTATGAGAAAGAGGGACAGGTTATAGGGGGTGTCAGGAAGTGGAGAAGTGAAGGATCAGAATACTGATGAGAGTGGAGTGGACAGAGAAAGGAGCATGAAAGAGAAGAAGCAAGTCAGTGAGATAGAAGATGACAATTGACTTTACATTTAAATTTTTGGGGATTGTAGCTCTCGTGGAAGCAAGGAAGGAAACGGAAGGAAATTCCACAGACGGAAAGTGCGAGAGAAGAAGCTGATGGAGTAGAATTAGCGTTTTCATTTCATTAGTTTCACAGTAAAAGAGTGGGACCTAGTTTCTAATCTTGTGGCTCGAGTAAATTCATACATAGGGGGCACCAGAGAGCTAAGTTCATCGGAGCAGAAGCCGTACTGGCGCTAAATACTATCACAACACTATATATATATTAATAAAGATAAAAAGAATACTTATCTTAACCGATGCGTTTCATCCTCTCAGAGACTTTATCAAGAGAAATATAAGGATTTTATTTTCTGACAAGTGCTTATTTTCATGGATGTACGTTGTTGTGCAATAGAGATCGATTCGGAATGAGAAATCGGAGAGCCGAGTTCGAATTCCAGTTGAATTCATTGCAATCACTTACCCACAAATACCCTTAAAGGTATGAATGCATCTCGCCTCTTGAATAGAGGAACATATTGGTTTTTAAGCCTTGGTTGGCAACCAGTCTACCGCAGAAAGAAAGGGTAATCTACTACGGGAAAATCCATTGGAAGAGTAGATAAATTAACATGAGTATAAATATCTTATGCTGATGCACAGTTTTTCGTAGTATGCGAATGATTATTGTTTATATGCGTGAGCAAAGATGTCTTTGATTTTTCAAAATTTTAAGGTATTGGACTGCTCATGAATAGTCATCAACTTAACGAAAAAGTCAGGCAAGTTCATGGTGATATTTGCCTGAAAATCCCGTTAACCTGATGAAATATACACTGAATTATTATTGCAAAATACCAAAATACGTCTGCACTAAGTTATTTTTTATGGGCTTGTGTTGCTAGCTCTACGCACAACCAATATTGAATTCAAAATTGTTTTTCTCCTAGACTGGTTACCAACCATCTCTAGAGAGCCTGGTCTACTCTGTTGGGGACAGAAGAAATGAATTCATTTTTTTTTCACAAGTATTTAAGCGAAAAGGATCACTGAGGATGAGACTGGAATTAGAACTTGGCTTGACAATTTTACTTTCTCCGCCGGAAACGACGTTACATGCACCATCCGAATAACGCAAATCACTTGGCCGATTCAGCCTACACTTTCATAATTAAATATTCGTGCGAATAAATTTGCTTGTCACAACCGTGCGGTTAATCGCTTCACTGGCCCGGCAATCAAACACGTTTGTCGAACCTTTTGATGTCGAAATTCTTTCGTCATCAAACGATATTCGCTATGCAAATATAAATAGATTCACGTTCATGCTGAAATCCAGGTCATTTGTGGGATTACCGTCATCTTTTTTGCCAGGCGAATTTCTCAAACGCCCATTTTGAATGCAATCGATTCTGACCAGACAATCTCGTCTCTTTCTCACCGACGTGACATGGCATGTCATATCTACTTATAATTCCGAGGAAACTGTTCTGATGAGCGTTTTTTTCTCTTCTGCTCTGACCATATGAATTTAAGCGTGCTACTAGATTGGCATTTAGGTCCCACCCATTTACTGTTGAAATAGGTAAATGCAATCGCGACTTCTACTCCAACAGTTTCTTTTTTGTTCTTCCCACCTGTGGTATTCCCTTCCAATTTCTCGACAATCTTTAAAAATTCAAATGCAGGAGCAATCGCCATTTTTATTCTTGAAACTTGTTCTTTTATTGCTGTCCTTTTCTTAATCCCTCAATTCTAAATCTTATTCTCTTTCACTGTAACCTGCTGCGTCTTAGTGGCATTATTGCCTTGTTTGGGGATGAAACGACTTTTAAAAAAAGATAACCTATATAAAGTAGTATAAAATAAAGTAACACAAATCTCACATCTGCTTTTTTTGGGGGGGGGTTACAACCTCAGGATGCTATAGGGACAAGACGTGTTTATTTCTTCTCCAGGGAGTTCTTAGTTCCCCAAAACCCACGGACTGCGTGCAACACAACGCTATACTTCACCATTTTTTATTTGTTCAAAAAACAAACCCTCATTTGACCACTAATACAACATGTCACATAAGTTTACATGCAAGGTCTGTCTAAAAGGTAACGTGACTAGTGTCCCAAACTGTTTATTTCAGTTCCAAACAACAAACTACATGGTTATCTTATTCAAAGTAACCCCACTCGATTTAAATGCATTTTTCCATTTTTCTCTGCTACGTTTCTATGTACTGCTGAAAGAATTCGTCTTGGGAGCCCCTCATCTCTGTCTTTACGGCCCTCCTAATAGCTTTGCTTGATGATCCCCTTAAGCTTGGAGAAATAGGAAAAAATGTCACACGGACAAAGATCAGGTAAATAGAGAAGTCGTACCAGAACGACGATGTTCTACACGGCCAGCAACTACCGGATGCTCAGGGTGTTGCGAGCAGGGGTACTTTGTCGTGGTGAAGCAGCCACGGTTTATGCTTCCACAATTATCGTCTTTTCTCGAGCGCTGGGCAAAGCAAACCTCGCAGGATGTTTTTGTAGACATACTGATTAATCGTCTGGCCCTGTCGTAAGAACTCACTGTGGACAATGCTTCTCACATCAAAGAACGTGATCTAACAAAAAATAACCGAAAAAAAAAAATTCCATTTTGGATAATTTTCACGTTCTAATGAACGCTAAGCAATTTGCCAACCTTTATATTTGAAGCAGAAAAAAATTTGCAGTAATTTTTAGCATCACAGTTATTTTTGTTACCATAACTCACACCCATGAAGATGATCTCGGAAGGAGATTGAAAGTACTTGGGTACACTGAGAAATTAATGAAAATAACATCTGTCAAGGTTTCAGCTCATTTCTAACATCTTTCAATTATAGTAGGCGAAGGATTATCCGTGAGAATGAAAGGATTTTATTTATTATAAGCAGACACAATGTTTGCAATTTATTTAATCTGGCATGTATATATATATATTAGTAAATATACATATTATCCTACGTCTATAGCACGACTCGGAGTTTCATGCACTATGCAATCATCAAGTACTAATTATGAACTGACCGTCTTGTGATTTGAATTAAAATTTTTGGTTCTTGTATTGTTCATGGTAGATATATATTATAATGCTAAGATGATATTATCATTATATTCTATCGAAAATTGTTTTATTAACACAAGAAATATATTTATATAGGAGCATGTATATCCATATGCATATTTATTGATATATATATATATATATATATATATATATATATGTAATAATATAATTACTATAAGTGTTTATAAGAAAAACATAGTTTACTGCTACACAAGAGCTGTTGTATTTCGGTGCATGTTTATTACCACCTCATCAGTCAGTGAAGTATTTTTCTCTGTTAGGAATCATTATATACACCAACTTAAAAAAAGCACAATAGTTAACACATTCAGACAATTAAGATGGTGGGATTTACGGACGGTGTGTCTCAGCGAACCAATAGAAAATCAGGTCATGATGTATAGGAGAAATCTGATTGTAAAAGTAAAGCGAGATAGGGACATAAAATGACTTATGACCCTTATATATATATATATATATATATAATTAAATTTGTTTTTTTAATTAAAAATACATTGCGACACGGAAATCTCTCTTTCGAGATTTCTATCTTGTCATGAAGCAATAATAGATCATTGTCATGAAAATGATTTTGATTTAAATATAAAAAAAAAACAATACTTTTGTTATATATATATATATATATATATATATATATATATATATATATATATATATAAAGGAGTTATTTCCGCAACATAGGTTTCAACCTTTCAGGCAATTTATTATAAATAGCCAGAAGATACCAAAATGTTGAAACCTAGGTTGTGGAAATGACTCATTTCTAAATGAAAAATATTCAAAAGCTTTACAATATAAATGTATTAAACCATTTTTAATACAAGTGAAAACTAGTCTAATTTAATCATGACCAAAAACTAACTAATTATATATATATATATATATATATATATATATATATATATATATAGAGAGAGAGAGAGAGAGAGAGAGAGAGAGAGAGAAAGAGAGAGAGATAGAGAAAGAAAGAAAGATTTAATTATTTAAAATTTCAGTAATTTTATCAATCGAAGCAAAGAATCATGTCCTTTCATTCAGTTCGTTCCATACGTGCTTCATAATACGGAAGAATCTTTCTTTCTGCTCCGTGTCTTTTCAGAACGTGGGTCATCATTGCTGTCCACAACTTCCTTTAAATAGTTGTATTTTTACTATGCCTCTATTCTCTGATCTCCTATCCATTTACGTATAGATGTTAGGTAGGTTACTAGCTTTTTCCATCTTGCTCTCAATATGGGTTGTTAGTTCAAGCATTCTCCCCGTATTATACAGGGTGTCCATAAACCCCTTGTACCATTACAAGTAATTATTGCTTAGAAGACATATGGCTTTGTGTACTGCAGTTTTTTGTAAAATGTTATGCACATTTTCATGTCTTCTTTACATTTGGTCTAATGATGTTAGGAGACTTCTGGATTGACATTTACCTGAAAGATGGACTGGCAGTGACGGAACAATGACATGGCCAACTCGCTCTCCTGATCTTACCTTCTAAGATTTTTTCCTTTGAAGGTACGTCAAGGATTGTGTCTACCAGACCTCAGTTCATTTTGCCAGACTTCGTAGACGCATTGTTGAAGTTATCCAAACAGTTGACGTTGATGGGCCGCAGCGCGTATGGAGGAAGATGGAATATCGTTGTGAGCGCAAATGGAGATGCATATGTGGAATGTAGTCAATAAAAGCCGTTAATGTAAACTTGAGGAGGTATACAACATTTTACAAAGACTGCAATACTCTATGTCTGAGCAAGAAATATTTGTAATGGTACTGGAACTTCATGGACAACCTGTATAATCCATGAATTTCAACTACCTCGTTCTGATTTTATTTATAATTATTTGTTTTTCTACTTTCTAATAAAAACTTCTTTGTTCTTTAAATGGTCCATTCATGGTATTCTCAATATCCTCCTGCAGGACTACATCTCTGTTGCCTCAAGCTTTCTTTTCATCTGTGACGAAATTGTCCAGCATTCATTCCCATATAGTTGATTTTCTAAGCGCCGCTTAGATGTGGTACAAGGCCGAAAGTATAGGGTATCCAGTGTTTATCGAACTCACAACTCAGCAGTAATAGTTTCTAGCGAGACAAGCTTGCTAACCATTACACCACACCGGGGTGGCCTATTGATTCCCATATAGAACGATTACTATTGCACAGCACATCAGCACTTTTTTCTTTTAAGATTCTTTAGAAAATTTTCGTTTTAGGTCCCGAAGGCTTTCCCCCCTTTAAATTTATCCAAAATAGCATTATTTCTATGTAAATGTATATGCTGAACTCAAATAAACAATTAGTTATTGAAGAAATTTACCTTTATTGATCCTAACGACCAGAAAAAAATCGAAATTCATCTCGCACTTTTGTCTCCCGTAACTCTCACGAAGTCATGTAATTAACTTTCGGCGGAGGCACAAATTTCAGTCTGTTTACTTCCTTTACTGAAATTTCCGCCTATTTACTTCCTGTAATGAAAGTAATACGTATAGAAAAAAAACGTGTATTACTTTCATTACAAGAAGTAAATAGGCGGAAATTTCAGTAAAGGAAGTAAATAAGCCGAAAATAGACCAAAATTTGTTGTCCTACGCCGAAAGTCATTCAGCAGTTAATTACATGACTGCGTTAGAGTTACGGGGAACAAAATGTAGTTCGGTTTTTTTTCTGGGCGTTCAGATCAATAAAGGTAGGTTTCTTCAATAACTAACTGTTGATTTGGGTTCAGCATATACATTTGCACAGAAATAATGCTATTTTGGATAAATTTGAAGCGGGAAAAGTCTTCGGGACCTAAAACGAAAATTTACCGATTCTTTTTTCTTAAAACTTCCTTATTGCTCACATGTTCAGTGCATGGTATTCTTAACCTCCTTATGTAGAATCACATCTCAAGTTTTCTTTTCATTTGTGAAGAAATTGTCCAGCATTTCCTGTCATTTTTCTTTTAAGTGTGTTTTTCCTTAAAACGTCTTTATTGCTCACGTGTTCAGGCCAATGTATTCTTAGTTTCCTTCTGTAGAATTACATCTCTGTTGGCTCAGGCCTCTTCTTCATCTGCGAGGAAATTGTTCAGCATTTACTGTCATATAGGATGATTGGTACTACATCGCAGATCTGCACGCTTTTCTTTTTCTGAAAAAACATTCGCTGTTAGCGTTTGAAAGGCATCTTTTATTGTTTCAACACGCAAGAGTGAATTACTAAAACATTATTGTCATGAAAGCTAATCTACTTTTAGGCCATTTGGTGCAGGGGTCGGCTTTTACAGATTACGCAAATATCAACTATGAACCTCATTATTACTGAATTTCAGGGTGGGTTCCATCATATACAATGACAATCGCTCGTACGGATTTGGAATGTTAGAAATTTGGTATGAGCACACTCCCCTCGGTCATATGCCGTCAGATTTAATAAATCTCTAGCAACACAACTTAAGGGACAAGCGTCGTCTGCCAATGAAGCCGTCACGACTGTTATTTTAAATAACATATTTACGCAGAGGTGAAGGTTTCAATCTCGGTGATCGACATTGCTGGACATCGAACACTGGCCAACCATTTGGGGCGGATATTGCTTGTCAGTTATGATGAAGGAACTAATTAGCTAGAAAGCTGGCATAACACCATATGCAAGAATGACAGATTTTTTGGAGGGTGTGGGGTGGAGTAATAAGAAAAAAATGTTAAAAACAAAAAAGAAATACTGAACTGTTACGTGATATCTGACCTCCTATATGATATTGAATGTTGAACAATCTCTTCAAAGAGCCTTAAAGCAACCGAAATGTGGTTCTACAGAAGGATGATGAGAATACGAGATGTGAGCAACGACGAAGTTTTAGAGAAAATGAAAACAAAATGGAAACTTATAATTAACATCAGAAATAGACAGCTGAAATTTCTCGGGCACCTAATGAGGAAAGTAGGCTTGGGAAATCAGATACTCACAAGGTAGATTGAGGAAAGAGGGAAAGAGCTAAACAGCGCATAACCTACTTAGTACGCTTGTGTAAATTGATGAAGGAACACGGTTTATGAGAAATAAGAAAAAATCTACAAAGGGCAGGAAATTGCGGAGAGCTATGATCGCCAACATCCTGAAGGGACACGGCGCATAGGAGAAAGAGAGGTCAACGTGTGTATTTCAATTCACTTGTTTTCTTCAGCATTAATCAGAAGCTTGTCTATTACAAAGACGAAAAATAAATATAAGTTGACAATTATAATTCATACTTATATTGACCATCTTGACTTCTCTGTTGGTATATCTCTATATATAAAAGGCAATCTGTGAGTCCGTGAGTGACTGTTCCCTATGCACGCCTACATTTTCCAAGCAACGACATTCAAACTTTCTAGGGATATATATCTACAATGAAACCAGGTCGACATATACTTTTTGAGTTTAAGTTCAGCAATTTTTATCTTTCGAACTTTTTGGCCAATGCAGCCGATTGTTTACATTCGCTCCGTAAAATATCTAAGATCTAAGATGGTTGCTGAATTTCGTCACAGAAATCAAATTACACGTGTCAAACGCGACTAAAATATGTTTTTATAAAAAAAATGTGCTTTATATTTAATTTTTATTCAGACGTTTTAAAAATTCATTCAGTCAACAAAAAATATTATCTCTGTAATTTTAAGACAAAAGAAATATTTTTAAAAAAGTGTTTTTTCAAATAAAAACAGACTATGTAAGAAAAAAAAAAGTGACAATGGTTAATTTGTTTAAGGCTTTTTTTTTTTCAGATTTAATATTTCATACTTCAGAAAATAAAATTAAAAACAAAATAAAGCATTAATGTAACGTTTTCCTTTAAAATTAAATGTCTACATTTTTAAATATTCTTCGAAAATTTCTGAACAGAGAGCGTAATAGTATTTATGTTTCTAATTTCAGGAAAACAAAAGAAATAATTTTTATTTTTATGTTAACTTCATTTAGTCAACAAAAAATGTAAATATTTTCCTGCGTAATTTTGAAACAAAAAAAACGTAATGTTGTTTACAATCTCACACAAAAAAATCAAATCACGTTTACAGAAAGCAAAAGAAAATACAGTTTTTAATGGAATTTTTTAACAATTTTTAAACAACAATTTCTTATATAATTTTTTTTTATATATATAACCGAATCCTACTATTAAAATGTTCTGAGTTGCACGGGCAACGCCGGGCTATGATACTAGTATATATTAAAAGAAAGCGTATATTCAAAGTAATATATATATATATATATATATATATATATATATATATATATATATATATATATAGTTTCATTTATAAACGAGTTATTTCGCTACCTTAGTTTCCACCATGAGTGGTTTCTTCAGGCGATTTTTAATAACAATATATAAGTGTTCTACAATATAATTGTATAGAACACTTTTCAGTACAAATGTGTACTGGTCTAACTCTATTAGGACTAAAAACTAAGTATTAAACAATCAATATATATATATATACTTTAAATATACGCTTTTTGGCCGCACTGGAGTGATGTTCTGAATTGGGCCATTGGGCACTTTCGGGTCTTTCAAACATCGTACTCCCCTCACCAAGTGGATCCCGTCAGAGCTGATCAGACTCTGATGCGCCTCCATTCTAAATTAACACCTTGCAGACTCTGACTGCATATATATATATATATATATATATATTAATACTCATATATATATATATATTAATATATATATATATATATATACTCATATATATATATATATATATATATATATATATACTCATATATATATATATATTAATACTCATATATATATATATATATATATATATATATATGAGTATTAATATATATATATATATGAGTATTAATATATATACATATATATAGGCACGCAAGTACACGCACATGTATATAAATATATTTATGGTGTTAACAAAATAGTGAGCGATGTAATATAACAGAGATATTAAGTATATATTAATAAATATACACTTTCCTTCCTTTTCTTGACCTCAGTTCCCTTCTTTTTCTTCTTCTTCTTTGATTCTTTCGTTCCTTCCTTTCTCTTCCCTTTCTACCATTCCGTCATCCTAGCCACAGCCAGACATTCGTGCTATGTAATGGACCCTGTTTATTGAATCAGTCCCAAATCCAAGTCCACACTTACGTCACAGGAACATCTTTGTTTATATCAGTTGCACTGCAGAAAGAAAGACCTACCCGTGTCATGTGACCGGAAAAGACACGAACTGGTTGTTTCCTGCTCATTTATTTACACGACAGAAAAATTCCACGAATGAAAAACAATAATGACTATGCGTATATATTAAATGCAACGTGGTATTGTTTCTGATTTTGAATTCGAAACCGTGTTGTTTTACTCTCCGGGTCAGTTTGTTCATGTTTGTTGACAACGTTTCAGTGACCATATTGGAATTTTGAACAAAACCATTTATTCAGTAGATTGTTCTCATGCTGGCCTCGATAGCAAAGAATATAATAATGATAATTCTTCATTTCGAAAATACCGATAAAGATTATAAAATCAGCAAGAGACGAAAGGTTGGGAGTCTAACAACGAAGATGTGCCTGTTGATCCGTATTGCAAAAGTTATAAAAATAAATAAATAATTCCTCACATCAAAAAAACAACGATTTGTTCAGGAGCAAATCAAAAATTAGAGAAGGACTTCAAAATTTAATATCATGTCATTAATTATTTTCAGCTAACATACGTACAAAAACAAGTTCGTCACGAAAGCGTGTCGGAACAGTACGGTTCAGTGAGCCGTAAATCTTTGAGGGGGGAGCGAGATTCTATAACTTTGAATGACGGGTGTATGTACATCAGCTGGCAAGTTTCTTTGCACTTCCTGCCACAAGCATCCAGGATGTTCTCAGCTGAAACGTGAGCACTTAAAAAGCGACGAAGTGGCAGGTGGGAGAAACCAGGACATGCGTTATTTTATATAAGAGATAGCAGGAAGTGATGAAATCCTCCTATCGAATTTCGTCATAAAATGTCATAAAATTAAATGATTTATTTACTCACTATAGTAAAGCATAAGTGTCATACATGATACACGCTTAGGCGATCATGTCTCGAATGAGACATGGCAGACTGGGTGGTAGATTTTCACGCAGTAGGTTGTCATTTTTTTCTGCTGAAGACTTTTTTTGCAATCAAGGATATAGAACCCAATCTGTTCTGCTATTAACCCATAGCTGGAGGGAGAAGCGACGGATTTATGCCTTTCCCAAGGGTATTTTCACGTAAATGAATGCAACGAATTCAACTGGAATTCGAATCGAGCTTTCTGATTTGTGGTTCCGTACAGATATCGACTGCTCTGAAGCGCACATAAGTAAGTAAACTTAAGTAGACGAATAATTAAATAAATAATGGTATACTATATCATCGAAAATGAGGACAAAACTGGAAGCGGCCGAAATATGGTTCTACAGAAGGATGCTACGGATATCGTGGACTTTTTTTTTTTAATCATCTCACCCCAAGCAAGGCATTCCACTGCCACTATTGCGCATGGGGCTACATAGGGGAAGGTAAAGTGGTTAGACATAGGGAATGTCAGGAGGAAGGTGACAGATGAGTAAGGATACCGAGGATGAGGGTTGGGCAGATGGGAAGAGTGTTTGATAGAATGGGAGCAGGTTAGTGTGTTAGGAGGTGTCTATTGACCTTACATTTAAACTCCTGGAGATTGTAGCCGTCGGGGAAGCAATCGTTTGGAAGAGAATTCCACAGTCGGGAAGTGCGAGGAAAGAAACTGCTGGAGTAGAAGTTACGGCTGCATTTTATCGGTTTCACTGTAAAAGGGTGGGATCTAGTTGCTAATCTAGTATCTCGTTCAAATTCGTATTTAGGGGGTATTAGTGATCTAAGTTCATCGGAGCAGAAGCCGTGAAAGTATTTATAGAAGAGACACAGGGAAGCCACGTCGCGCCGGAGGGAGAGAGACTGCAGGCGGTCTGCCAAGTCAGTATCTATCACATTACAGACCCTCCTCTGAACCTTATCGAGAAGCCCGAGGAGAACAGCAGGGGCACCCGACCAGATATGGCAACAGTATACAATGCACGGGCGGATGGTAGATTTATAAATGTGCAGGATAGATTCAGACAGAAAAAACCCCCGGGCCCTGCACAGAGAAGCGACTTTCATAGCAGTGGATTTAGCAATGGATTCCATATAGTCATTCCGTTTGAGGTCCACTGAAAGTGTGAGACCATGGAGGCGCAGTGTTTTACTCGAACGACGAGGTGTTAGAAAGAATGGCAACAAAAAGGAAATTAATACTGAGCATCAGGAAGAGACAACTGAAGTTCCTGGGACATGCAATGAGGAAGGAGAGCCTGGAGAACCTGATACTGACTGGTCAGATAGAAGGAAGGAGAGACAGAGGAAGGCAGCGGATAACATATTTGCAGGGTCTGATCAGGTGGATGACGGAATGGGGGTTGCCAGGAGCAACAGGAGCAAACATACTAAGAGCCACAAGGGATAGGGAAACGTGGAGAGCCATGATTGCCTACGTCCTGAAGGGACAGGGCACATAGAAGAAGAATACAGAAAATCGCGCCAAAACTCACCTTACGCAGGGGTCTGCCTCGGTCGCTGTTTATCATAAAGTGGAAAATTGTAGCAATATCAGTCGCCAGCAGATATCCTATTAATAACACATCTGCATGATGCTACAGAAATCTTTTTGACAGTTATCGTCTTGACAACTGAGTGGAGCGAAACTCGTAAGAACTAGATACTGATTATCGATTAATAACATTTTTAGATGAAAGCTAGCAGGACAAAGAAGGTTTGCTCTCTATAAGACAGTTGTTCCTAGCATTCTAAACTGGAAGACCGGTCACCCGCCACGCGAAGGGAAGATACACGCCTGTTAACCAATTCGCCCTCTAACCTAGCCTCATGTTTCCTCACTCTTTGGACTGATCTATCCAAAGAATTCAGTTACATTAAGTCAAGTCCCACTCTTTTACCATCAAAATTATAAAATGTAACCGTCACTTCTACTCTCACAGTTTGTTTTCTCACAATTCCCACCTATGGAACTCCCTTCTATATACTTGCTTCCTTGATAGCCACAATCTCGAAAAATTTAAATGCAACATCAGTTGCCATCTTCTATCTCCCTAAATCTTATCCAACTCCCTAAATTCTGTCTATCTTTTATTCTTTTTTCAACACCCCCTATCCCCTGTTTTTCACTTACTGTAACTCCATGTGCATCAGTGGAGGTATATTTTTGCTTCGGGGTAAAATGATTATAAAATAAAAAATAAAAAAATGTGTTCGACTAGAATTAGTTTTTTTTTTTTTTTTAATCATTTCACCCCGAGCAAGGCGGAAACGCCACTGATGTGCAGGGGGTTACATAAATGTAACAAGATTAATTAGAAAAGAGTGAGGAGTACAAACTAGTTAGAAAGGAACAATAGAAAGCTGAGAAAGCAGGTGCGATGACAGATACATAGGTGGAGAAAGGGAAGGTTATACAGGGGAAGGGAGAGAGCTAGAGGCCAGTGGTTAATAGATGAGTATTGACTTTGCATTTAAATTTCTGGAGGTTGTAGCCGTCAGGAAAGCAAGAATACGGGAGTGAGTTCCACAGGCGGGAAGTGCGAGAGAGGAAGCTGCAGGAGTAGAATTGTCGTCTGCATTTGGCTAACTTGACTGTGAATGGGTGGCACCTTGGGAAGAAACCTGGGGTCTGGTAAGAACTGCAATGCTATACAATGAATACAGATAGTTATTGATAATTTTCGATTTATTTTATGGATATTTTATATTATACTGTTATTATATGAGATGGGCAGAAAAAGAATTTTGTGAGCTTCCTCTTCCGTTAATTCTCGTTTGGACGGGTATTCAGTGAGTAGGCGGGTGTAATATTCAAGGTTGTTCGCATGACAGTGATTGACAGCTTCGACTTGGGACTTGTTTGTCACAGCGGAAGGATGTCCGATATTAATTACGCTATTAGGCTAACAGACGAAAGCGAGGCAAAAGGCTTGACTATAAGCAGACGGAACAGAGACAGCCAAAGACGTGAGCTTAGTGTTAATAATGTCAACGTCAAGCTGCTCCAGAAATTCAACTACGGGTTAGTGTTTGTGGTTCGGTGGATATCGGCTAGGCACGAGAAATCGGTGAGCCGAGTTCGAATTTCAGTTGGAATTCGTTCTATTCACTTTATTCACAAATAACCTTGGGAAAGTTATTAATCCATCTCTTCTCTTTCCTAATACGGGTTAAATAGCAGAACAGGTTGGTTTCTAAAGTTTTGGTCGTCGTCAATCTACTGCAGAAAGAAATGGCAACCTACAGCGGAAAAAATCTTCTGCCTTGCCAGTTATGGATTAAAAGAGACATAATCTCCCATATATGTCAACTAACTGGCTCTTATCATGATGTAGAATTGAGTTTGAGTTTTGTTTAATGGCATATCAACACCTATGTGGGTTATTTAATGCCAAAAAGGAAGGGTTTTAAGGTATTTATTTTTCATGTTCGGTTATAGTGAGAAGGTTGATTCAGTAACATTTTAGTGAAAATCTTTTGTTTTTATTCTTTTTTATTTTAGAAAACTGAAAATGTTTTCTAGTTTTGTATTCAAAAATGTTTTGCTGAGAATAATTTTTTCCTTCAAAAATGTGTTATGGTAATCATTTTTTCTTCAAAAATGTATTGTTGGTAATATTTTTCATTCAAAAATGTATATTTTTCTATAAAGTCTAGCTTTATATGTATATTTCTATAAAAGTGTTTTTTTTTATACTTTCATAGTGTTTTGACCCCAGATTGGAGGTTAACTATTTGCCCATAGCTGGGATCTTAACAGGTGCTACCACTCTGGATCAGGGTAGACCTGGGAACAACAGCAAATAAGAGGTGATTCCATGCTCCTTACAACCTCCCAATCAGAGGCTTTGCTGTCGGATGCAGTTTGCTGTCATGTCCAGGACTCATGATGCAAAAATAATCTTCTAAGCATAGCTTAAATATGGCACAAAGCCGAAATCATGGGGACAGTTAGTGAGGATCGAACTCACTAGTCAGTCGAGCTAAGCTTCAGCCAGTTAAGTGTTATACATGATACACGCTTAGATGATTATGTCTCGAAAGAGACTGAGCAGAAGATTTGTCATTACTTTCTGCTGTAAACCGGTTGTCAGCCAAGGTTACAGAAACCAATCTGTTCTGCTATTTAACCCATGGCTATTTAACCATATCTTTCCCAAGAGTATTTTCTAATTTAAGTAAATTCAACGAATTCGACTGGAATTCGAACTCGGTTTGTCCTTCCGAGCAGATATTCACTGCATTAAGTAACCATTAAATGCATATCTTTTGCTGGGACATTTCAAAGTTTATATCTACCAACTTTATTTTCGTACCGGAAACTCAAACCAAGAAATTTCTGAAGCATTTCATGGATTCAAAATAAAATATCTAGTATTTCTATCTCTGTATCTATATAACTAGCTCATTTACCGGTCAGCCTATGTTTTTGACCAATGGTTGCCTACTTCAGAGGTTGGCAAGCTTTTGCTAAATACGTGTCGACTTAGAGTTTTAAAATTATTCAGTGTGGCATACATATTTTTATACAAGTCAAGGTATATTACATGTTCTACAATATCTTTTATATAGCAATATGAAATGATTTGTTTGAACATTATTTTTGATCGATACTCATATTTAAGTAGATATTCTGTTTATAATCAAACAGTATTATATATTTATTCCTACCGGCCTGATTATTTACGATAAATTTTTGCTACGAAAATGTATGCTATTCAACAAGATTCGACAGATTTCGTAATAAAATTACACTTTACTACTATTCTTGAAAGCTCTTGCTGTGTGTTTGTTTTTAACAGTGCCTTATTATTTTTTATTTTGTACTAATTATGTCGTCGAGTAGTGAAGAATATATATATATATAATAATAATAATAATAATAATAATAATAATAATAAATATCGGTCGAGTTTTGATCCCGGTCAGAAGCAAGTGGATGTGTTTCGCCACACTGATGAGCTGTGATACAGCGAAACGGGTTTGTATGTGGATGACTAATATATATATATATATAGAAAGCAACCTTCATTTCAAACACTTTTCGTTAAATCGGTTAACAAGGGGAATTTAATTTTTTATCTTTTCCCAGTATCCTGACAATTTCCCATTTCGTAGGAGTTAAGGAACATAAATATGTCCATAATTTTTATTGTCCCAAGTGATTTCGGCTAGTTCCATGATGATATTCAAGGAAGTTTTTGTCTCTTGTGTTGTTATTCTTCCTCATGTTTTGATAATTAAATAATAATTTTATTTTGTCGGGTATTTTTTTTAAAGGAGCTTTAATTCCAAACCCTCACGCGCGACTAGAATTCACGTGCGTGAGGGTCTTTCTGTTTTTCAAAAAAATCTTTCAACAATATATTTCCAATAATAAATAATGTAATGGTCGATGGCAGAAGAGAAATCTTTGCTATGCTGAGCTTCACGAGTAGCGAGCTGTTTCTGGTATTGTGATTTATATAGAATTCGTCTGTTTTCGATCAGAATTTTCCTTAAAGCTTTTTGTAAAGAATGGTTTAATAAATGCTCTTTTTATATCACTTTGGTCTGCTAAGTGATAGATGGGGCGTCTTCTCAAGGAGGTAACAACTTGTCTAATATAAGTAATTGATTTGTCACCAGAAACACCGTCTTATACTGGGCATTGAAATCCATACACTATATTGGTCTTCGCTACTTTAGATTTAATGGGGTTGAAATCCATACACTATATTGGTCTTTGCTACTTTAGATTTAATGGGGTTGAAATCCATACACTATATTGGTCTTCGCTACTTTAGATTTAATGGGGTTGAAATCCATACACTATATTGGTCTTCGCTACTTTAGATTTAATGGGGTTGAAATCCATACACTATATTGGTCTTCGCTACTTTAGATTTAATGGGGTTGAAATCCATACACTATATTGGTCTTCGCTACTTTAGATTTAATGGGGTTGAAATCCATACACTATATTGGTCTTCGCTACTTTAGATTTAATGGGGTTGAAATCCATACACTCTATTGGTCTTCGCTACTTTAGATTTAATGGGGTTGAAATCCATACACTATATTGGTCTTCGCTACTTTAGATTTAATGGGGTTGAAATCCATACACTATATTGGTCTTCGCTACTTTAGATTTAATGGGGTTGAAATCCATACACTATATTGGTCTTCGCTACTTTAGATTTAATGGGGTTATTTGATTATCTTTTTTACACGTTGTCCAATTTGCCGCATTCCTAATTTTTTGTGTTTGCCTTTTACCTACGAATAGAAATTTTTTTGCACTAACAGATATAATAATAATAATATAAATCATCATTAGCGCCTGCTTTTCGTGTCCATCCCTTGAATTCAACCGCTTTTCCGTTATAAATGCTTGTTTCCTGCAGGAAATGTGACATAAAATGGTAGGAAAAAGAACAAACATTTGTTTCCTCCATTCTATTATATTTTATTTTTGTGGGAAAATTACAAACATTATTCTTTTCAAATTTTGGTTATGAATTTTTCCAACTTTTCTTTCTTTCATTGACTTTTTTGCGATCATTTAGAGCTGACAAGTTTCATCACAGTTAAGTTTAAACAGCAAAATACTTACAATATAATTCCTATTAATTATAAAAACAAAAAACTTACAATATAATTCCTATTAATTATAAAAACAAAAAACTTAGAATATAATTCCTATTAATTATAACAAAACAATATTTACAATATAATTCATATAAATTATAACAAAACAATACTTACGATATAATTCCTATTAATTTTAAACAACACAATACTTACAATATAATTCCTATTAATTTTAAACAACACAATACTTACAATATAATTCCTATTAATTATAACAATACAATACTTACAATATAAATACTATTAATTATAAAAACAAAAAACTTACAATATAATTCCTATTAATTATAGCAACACAATACTTACAATATAATTCCTATTAATTATAACAAAACAATATTTACAATATAATTCATATAAATTATAGCAAAACAATACTTACAATATAATTCCTATTAATTTTAAACAACACAATACTTACAATATAATTCCTATTAATTTTAAACAACACAATACTTACAATATAATTTCCATTAATTATAAAAACACAATACTTACAATATAATTCCTATTAATTATAAAAACACAATACTTACAATATAATTCCTATTAATTAGAGCAACACAATACTGACGATTATTAATTATAACAAAATTAATTATAACAAAACAATATTTACAATTAAATTACAATTTATTATAACAAAACAATATTTACAATATAACAAAACAATATTTACAATATATTTCCTATTTATTTTAAACAAGACAATACTTACAATTTTTATTGATTTTAAACAACACTATACTTACAATATAATTCCTATTAATTATAACAACACAATACTTACAATATAATTCCTATTAATTATAAAAACACAATACTTACAATATAATTCATATTAATTATATCAACACAATACTTACAATATAATTCCTATTAATTATAACAAAACAATATTTACAATATATTTCCTATTTATTTTAAACAAGACAATACTTACAATCTTTATTGATTTTAAACAACACAATACTTACAATATAATTCCTATTAATCTTAACAACACAATACTTACAATATAATCCACATAAAATTTTAAACAACACAATAATTATAATATAATTCCTGTTAATTTTAAACAACACAATACTTATCTAATTCCTATTCATTTTAAATGCAAGAATACTTACAATCTAATTCCTATTAATCTTAACAACACAATACTTACAATATAATTCTTATTCCTTTTAAACTTCAAAATACTTACAATATTATTCGTATTAATTTTAAACAACACAATACTTACAATATTATTCCTAGTAATTGTAAACGCAACAATACTTAAACATAATTCCTATTAATTTTCATCACAGCAATACTTACAATACTGTTCCTATTAATTTTAAACAACACAATATTTACAATTCCTATTAATTATAGACGCAACAATACTTAAAATATAATTTTTATTAATTTTAACGCCGCAATACTTACAATGTAATTCCCATTCATTTTAAACAACACAATACTTACAATAAAGTCCGTATTATTTTAAACAGCACAATACTTACGATATAATTCCTATTATAAATATTGCACTATCAAAGATTTTTTTTTAAATTGTTAGAAAAACTATATTTGATATTTATTGAGCAGAGGGTCTTAGTGCATAAGCACTAAGACCCCGCTCCTGTTTTATAAGGATTTTTTTTGTAGAAAAGAAGTAGGTTTAAAGAAATCATTTTACCTCAATTAAGAAAATAAAGCCACTAGAAGTGAAGGTGTTACTGAATATTAAAGAATATATGAAAACTACAATTAAGGAGAGAAAACTAAAGACCGGAATCAAGAAGACAAACGATAGTCATTGACATTGCATTTAATTTTTTGTATATCAAAGTTGACTGGGAAACAAAAAGCCAGAAGCGAGTTTCACAAGCGAGTTCCTGTAGAAGACACTTTCATGTTACATCTAACCATTTCAACTGCAAAGTGTTAAGATTCACCGCCAATCTAGTACTGCATTTAAACTTAGCTAAACCCACAATTACTGATCTAAAACCTACCACATTACTCCTTACCACAAAACAACACATTCTTACTACAGCCACCGTAAGACCTCACCGTCCGAACTGGTTTTTTTAATCATATCATCCCGAGCAAGGTGGTAACGCCACTGATGTGCAGGGGGCTACATAAGAGTGAAAAGTTTGGAAAAGAGAAAGCCGGAAACCACATCCTAAACAGGGAAGAAGGGGTGAGCCTCTTCACCTGTTCAATAGACGAGGGTGAAGTGTGAACCAGGCGATAGTTTAGTCTATCTACTCCAGTTGAAAAAAAAAAAAGAAGAAAAATGAGTGAAAAGATTGTAAAATAGAAAGCCGGAAATCACGTCCTAAACAGGGAACAAGGGGTGAGCCTCTTCACCTGTTCAATAGACGAGGGTGAAGTGTGAACCAGGCGATAGTTTAGTCTATCTACTACAATTGAGGAAAATAAAAAAATAAAAGAGTGAAAAGATTGTAAAATAGAAAGCCGGAAACCACGTCCTAAACAGGGAACAAGGGGTGAGCCTCTTCACCTGTTCAATAGACGAGGGTGAAGTGTGAACCAGGCGATAGTTTAGTCTATCTACTCCAGTTGAAAAAAAAAAAAAAAAAGAAAAAAGTGTGAAAAGATTGTAAAAGAGAAAGCCGGAAACCATGTCCTAAACAGGGAACAAGGGGTGAGCCTCTTCACCTGTTCAATAGACGAGGGTGAAGTGTGAACCAGGCGATAGTTTAGTCTATCTACTCCAGTTGAAAAAAAAAAAAAAGAAGAAAAATGAGTGAAAAGATTGTAAAATAGAAAGCCGGAAACCACGTCCTAAACAGGGAACAAAGGGTGAGCCTCTTCACCTGTTCAATAGACGAGGGTGAAGTGTGAACCAGGCGATAGTTTAGTCTATCTACTCCAATTGAAAAAATAAAAGAGTGAAAAGATTGTAAAATAGAAAGCCGGAAACCATGTCCTAAACAGGGAACAAGGGGTGAGCCTCTTCACCTGTTCAATAGACGAGGGTGAAGTGTGAACCAGGCGATAGTTTAGTCTATCTACTCCAGTTGAAAAAAAAAAAGAAGAAAAATGAGTGAAAAGATTGTAAAATAGAAAGCCGGAAACCACGTCCTAAACAGGGAACAAGGGGTGAGCCTCTTCACCTGTTCAATAGACGAGGGTGAAGTGTGAACCAGGCGATAGTTTAGTCTATCTACTCCAATTGAAAAAATAAAAGAGTGAAAAGATTGTAAAATAGAAAGCCGGAAACCACATCCTAAACAAGGAACAAGTGGTGAGCCTCTTCACCTGTTCAATAAACGTGGGTGGAGTGTGAACCGGGCGATAGTTTAGTCTATCTACTCCAATTGATGTGGAGAATTTTCATCGCCAAGTTGTTGTGGCATATTAGTGCCAGGAAGAAAATCACGGAAACAAATAGTGAAGTTCAAACAGTGAATTAGAATAAAGAAAAAAAGAATACAAGATAAATGTGCTAGTAGTCAGTAAATAGAAGCGTACGTCCAAATTGTATAGTTACATTGCATTTAGACTGCCTCTTGACTGCCCCACAGTTGCGTCCCAGTTCTCTCCCCAGAAGTCACGCAGGTTATTATTTATTGACGGAGGAAGAGTCCATTCCTATAGATAGGTCACCATAACATTCCCATAAGGACAATTTTTCTGCGTTGGCGGGGGATAAAATAACAACGTTTGAAAATGAAACCTCAGTGAATATTTAGCATAGAGAAACTTCCATCAGAACAATTACTATAAAAGTATTTATATAAAAGACACAGGGAATCTATATTACGTTTATGATCTGTCCATGGTATTCTTAGCTTCCTTCTGTATAACCACATCTTTGTTCCCACAAGTTTTCATCTGTGAAGAAATTGTCCAGAATTCACTGCCATACGGAATTGTTGATATTGCATAGCAAGTCAGAACTTTTTTCTTTTAAGTGTCTTTTTCCTGAAAACTTCCGTATTGCTCACATGTTCAGTCCATTATATTCAAAGCCTCATTCTGTTTGAGTTTGAGCTTGAGTTTTGTTTAACGGCATATCAACACCTCTGTGGGTTATTTAATGCCAAAAAGGTGGGGTTTTAAGGTGTTTTTTTTTTGTTCGGTTATAGTGATAAGGTTGATTAAGTTAGATTTGAATGAAAATTTTGATTTTAGAAAGCTAAAAATGTCTTCTAGTTTTAAATTCAAAAATGTTTTGCTGAGAATAATTTTTATTCCTTCAAAAATGTGTTATGGCAATAATTTTTTAAAATTTAAAAAAAAATGTATTGTTGGCAATATTTTTCCTTCAAATAGGTATATTTTTCTACAAAAGTTTATTTTCGTGTATATATTTCTATAAATGTAGACCCAAGTTTGGGGGTTAATTATTTGCCCATAGCTAGGACCCTAACAGTTGCTAGCACTCCGGGTCAGGGAGGACGTGGGAACAACAGCAATTAAGAGGTGGTTCCATGCTCCTCACAACCTCCCAGTATGAGGCCTTGCTGGATGTAGTTTACTGTCATGCCCAGGAACTCTTCTATAGAACCATATCACTGTTGCGTCAAATCTCCCTTTCATCTGTTAGGAAATTATCTATTATTACATAGAAGTTCAACGATATTTTCTTTTAAGTGTATTTTTCCTTCAAACTTTCTTATGGCTCACATGTTCAGTCCATGGTATTTTTAGGCTCTTTCTGTAGAATAACATCTCTGCTGTTTCCAGTCTCCTCTTCCTCTGTGAGGAAATCGTTTAACAGTCACTGCCATAAAAGAGGATTGATATTTTATAGCAGATCAGCACTCTTTCTTTGTTAAAAACGGAATATTCTCATTTCCTGATACACTGTTTAGCTTCTGTAATTCATTTTTCACTTTTTTAATATGCGTTCGAATGCCAGGTTCAGGGCGATTTATATCGTCCTGGCTATAACATATAAATCGAATCAAGCAGCAAGGCCTCTGATCGGAAGATTGGAAGTTTCGAGGAGCGTGGAACCAACTCTTAATTGTCGTTGATCCCAGGCCAACCCTGACCTAAGGTAGTAGCCCCTGTTAGGGTTCCAGCCATGAGCAAATAATGAAACCCCAAACAAATACAAAATGTTATAAACTATAAAAATCCCTTTTTTAGTAAAATACATTTGTATAGTAATAATACGACAATACGTATGTATAGCAAAACAATTACCAACGTAGTACAATACAATTTGAAAGAAAAAAGGACCCAAAATATATTTTATCGCTAGTTGAAGGCATACAATCGCATTCAAATATTTTAGCTGAAGTCATAAAACTGTTTTTCGAAATATTTAGATTCCGGCATTAAATAACCCACTGAGGTTGATATGTCTTTAAACAAAATCAGCCAACATGAAAGAACATGTATATGCGCAAAAGCTGAGTATC
Source organism: Ascarosepion bandense (assembly GCA_037127315.1). Lineage (NCBI taxonomy): Eukaryota > Metazoa > Mollusca > Cephalopoda > Sepiida > Sepiidae > Ascarosepion > Ascarosepion bandense. Next base: position 165,083 of record JBBBDQ010001279.1, on the reverse strand, counting down.
ATCTACCATGTATTCAACTGTGAAACCAGAATAACATATATAATATATTTATTACTTCAAAACTCACAAGAATATTAAATTTTGGCATCAGATAGCCTGTAAGGAGTTGATATGCTTTTAAATTCAATAAACGGTGCCTATCGAAAATACAAAATAAACCCATGTTGATACTTAAAAGAAAATCTACCCAAGCAAGGCAATAAAGCCACTAACGGAATAAGAGTGAAACAATCTGGAATTAAAAACAAAACAAAAAGACAAAAGAACTGGTTTTGTGGAAAGAGGACAATGAAAAAAAAACTGATATTTTCAATAAAAGATTTGAAGATCGTAGATCTGGGAAGTGTTGTAACAGAGGGCCAAAAATGTGACACTGAAATCCGAAGGCACATTGGGATAAAGTAGAAAGCATTCCAAAAGCTAAAAAGAGAACTAAGAAATAAAATAAATCTTCGCTAGAAACAAGGAAAAAAGTAATAAACTGTTACGCGGCTCTACAGAAGGATGCTGAGGATACTATGGTGAGCAACGTCGAAATTTTAAATAAAACGGAAACAAATAGGAAACTGATACTTAACCTCAGGAAGAGACAGATAATGCTTCTGTGGAGAATAATGAGGAAAGAGGACTTCGAAAATCTGATACACACAGGTCAGATTGAAAGCAAGGGTGACAGAGGAAATCAACACCATGACATAGAGAGAATGGATGGCAGAAAAGGTGAAATAACAGAATGATCAAGTTTATTAAGAGCTACAAGGGACAGGAAGTTGTGGAGAGGTACGATCACCTACGTCCTGATGGGACACGACACATAAATATGTTGACAGGAAAGCAAGAACTTGGAAGATAATTCCGTATACAAGTCAAGCAGTACGTGACACACGCTTGGGCGATCATGTCTAGAAAGAGACATGACTGACTGCGCAGAAGATTATCTCGCAGTAGGTTGTCATTACTTTCTGCTGTAGACTGGTTGCCAGCCAAGGCTGTAGAAACCAATCTGCCCTGTTATTTAACCCATAACTAGAGGGAAAAGACGGATTAATACCTTTCCTAAGAGTGTTTGCGAATAAGTGAATGCAAGGAATTCAACTGGAATTCGAACTCGGCTCTCCGATTTCTCGTTCCGTGCCGATATCCACTGAACCAAAAGACATACCCCCCGTATACAAGAAAAGCAAGAAAAGAAACTGCCATCGCATTATTCGTGTAGAGAATGATAAGTTGTCAACCATTATTAATCTGTAACTTTGATTCCTTTCATCTTAACTTCAATTGCCTTTTATTACATTAGTAGTATTAGTCGTAATATTATCGTGAATTTTATTATTATTAGTGAAGCGTTGTCAGCCATTATTCATTTTTGACTAGCTTTCATTCATCTTAATTTCAATTGCTTTTTATTCGTAATATGATTGGCAGTTAATTTTAGGATTGAAAATGCTAGGTTGATTGTTTAATTTATAGATTGTCAATCTTTTACAGGTTATTTAAAACCAACAAATATTTTAGGGGTTTAAGATTTTTTTTTGTTTTGTTTTTTTGTTCAGATAATAACGATTTACTGATACAAGTCCTGTTAATTAACCTATAGTTAAGGGGAGAACAGGTCAATTCATAACTCTTTTAAGGGTTTTTGCGCATAAGTGAATATAACGAAGTAGACTGGATGTGGGACGAGGCCAACCGAGTAAAAATTGCGATGATGGTTCTCCACAATGTCCTATTTTTTTAAAGCTATTAATATTTTTTTACTTTTTATTATCTCACCTAACCCCTGTTCTGCCAACCATTTACACAAGCTCTTCCTTCTTCTAAACACTGTGTCCCTTCAGCATGTGAGTGATCATGGATCTCCATTTTTTTCCTCTCCTTTGTAGCTCTTAGTTTATTTTGTCTTTTCGGTATCTCTCTTAAATCCTGTTCTGCCAACCATTTACACAAGCCTCTTCTTCTTCTTCTTCTTCTTCTTCTTCTTCTTCTTTGTTATTCTTTTTTTTCTGTTTTTCTGTTTTTTCTTTTTCTTTTTCTTCTTCTTTTTGTTTTTTCTGTTTTTCTGTTCTTTTTGTTTTCTTCTTCTTTTTCTTCTTTTTCTTCCTCTTTTTCTTCTTCCTTTTCTTCTTCTTCTTCTTCTTTTTCTTCTTCTTCTTTTTCTTCTTCTTCTTCTTCCTTTTCTTCTTCTTCTTTTCTTCTTCTTCCTTTTCTTCTTCTTCTTTTTCTTCTTCTTCTTCTTCCTTTTCTTCTTCTTTTTCTTCTTCTTCCTTTTCTTCTTCTTTTTCTTCCTCTTTTTCTTCTTCCTTTTCTTCTTCCTTTTCTTCTTCTTTTTCTTCTTCTTCTTCTTTTTCTTCCTTTTCTTCTTCTTCTTTTTCTTCTTCTTCCTTTTCTTCTTCTTCTTCTTCTTTTTCTTCTTCTTCTTCCTTTTCTTCTTCTTTTTCTTCTTCTTCTTCCTTTTCTTCTTCTTCTTCTTCTTCTTTTTCTTCTTCTTCTTCTTCTTCTTTTTTTCTTCTTCTTCTTCTTCTTCGTGCAATTTTGTCTTTTTGTTATTTCTCCTAAACACATTGTTTTTTCTTTTTCAGGTAAGAAAACCCCTTCTCAAGATATGAAGCTACAAGGGTAAATGGTTTTCTCTCTAGCACTGTTATTATATTTTTATCATATACATTATTATAGCGCCAACGTTTTGACCAGGTCTCGTCTGCTCATCTTCAGACTCCCATTATTATGAACGGAATCACAGCGACAAAATAAAACAAGCCAAACATATTTCATATCAGCCTCAAATAAAATTACCATAATTTTTCATTTCAGGATTTTGTGGCAATTAGTAAACATTTCTTTTTCTTTTCTTTTTTTCTTTTTCATGCAATATTTTTGTGGTTGTATTTGGCTGATTTTTATTTGCCTTCCATCGCAACTACAAAGGCTGTAATGCTCGTCCGTAGAAAAAAGAGATTGTGAGTGATCAGGAATTAATGCAAGCATTAATGATAGAATAGCGCTATTATATGTACAACGTAAACATGTTGCTAATTATTTTACTATAGAGATGCATTAAAATAAGGAAGAAAGGGATTGTCAGTGGTCAGGAATTAATGCAATGATTGCCAGTAGAATATAGATATTATAATGTAAATGTATTTATAATGATTTTAGTATAGGAACGTATTGAAAATCAGATGGAGGGGACTGTCAGTAGGCAGGAATTATTGTAAACATTACTGATAGAAAAGGGTCATTACGTGTATAGTGTAAATGCATTGCTATGGATTTTACTGTAGAAATGCATAGAAATAAAGAAGAAATGTATTGTCAAAGGTCAGGAATTATTGTCGATTTTACAGATAGAATAGGACTAATAGTGATGTATTAAGGGTTTTCAATAGCCAGGGTTACTCTGAACTTGAGTGACTCTGTTAACTGAATTACACGAGGAATTATTATTATTCTTTTATAATGATGTTCACTTTGTATAAGGCCTAAAAGCCACTCGAGGTATAGGCTTACATTTGAAAAGTCAAAGTGTATGGGGATATGTAGAGAAGATAACATTTAACCCTAGAGTTGTGGTGATCAGTGAAGCATTCGCTTGGGAGTTGGTTCCCAAAAAATTACAATGCCTCATCAGATGAGACATTGTAATTTCAGTGTCGAAACAAAATGTACACTTTGTAGTGGATAAAAATTTGTACATGTTCTAAACTATAATTTATAATATATATATATATATATATATATATATATATATATATATATATATAGTTATTTACGTATCTACGCATCGTTCATTCAGTAATGAATTTGAACACTCTCGGCTACTGGCGTATATATACATTGTTTATAACATGCTAAAGTCCGCCTAGCTTTACCAAGCGCCCATAGCTCAAAGTTAGAATCGCCGACTGATGTCAATTCGGTCGAGTTTCAATCCTGGCTAGAATCCATCGGATGTCTAACCGTAATGATGAACTGAGATACGGCGAAACAGGTCTGTCTGCAGATGACTATATATATATATATATGTGTATATATATATTGATTGGTTGTTTAATTCCTTTGTTTTCGGTTAAAATTAGACCAGTACACAGTTATATTAAAAAGTGTTCAATACAATTATATTGTAGAACTTTTGAATATTCTTCATTTGTAAACGAGTTATTACGCGACCTAGGTTTCTACCATGTGGTGTCTTCAAAAAAATCACCGTTGCGTGAGCATTCTTAAATAAACGGTAAAAAAGCGGTAAAATCAGTTATTGCAAATCGCCTGAAGACACTACATGGTAGAAATCTAAGTCGCGTAATAAAACGTTTACAAATGAAGAAACAAATATATATATATATATATATAAACGATCCCTAGCAGAATTAGATGTTCTAAAAAATCTGTAGAATATTTATCTAAACAGCGTAATTCGGACTATAGATACCATGATATTTTCTGTGGTTGAGTGTTAAAAGACACCGGATCTAATGGTGGCTTCTCCTCGATATGTGGAAATACGCAGGTTCAAATCCTACAAAAAGACATATTTTCAAAACAAGATTTCTCGATCATCTAGGCCGGTGAATAATTAAACTGTACTGCTTAATTATATATATATATATGTGTGTGTGTGTGTGTGTGTGTGTGTGTGTGTGTGTATATAAAAGGTGCGATGGATAAATTGTCAAATAAATAAGGCCGAAATGTAAATAATACTAACATCTCATTTTAACAGATATATTTACCGAAATTGCACAAAAATATCTTGATATACCTTATTCGAAAAAAATCACCATTGGTTCTAACTACAGCCTCTAGACAACTTCGGAATCTCCTGAAACTCTTCAGGACGGTCTCCTTGTTTAATGCTGCCATAATATTTGGCTTCAGTTTATCTTTGATGTTAAAAAAAAGTTTTGTTGGTCTCTTTACTCACCTGCTGCGCTTTTGCAATCAAGGGAGTTGCAGTCTGGGGAATTAATTGGATAGATATAAGGGGTGATGTGGTCGCAGAAATTGTCTGTCAACCATGACTAGATTCTCAGTCTGGTGTGACATGATGCAGAGTACTGTTGACACTAACAGCAGCTACCATCTTGATCCAGAGTACCATTACCTCCTGAAGGCACTTGATTTGTGTTGAGTCAGAGATCCTCACCAAGAAATTTGAGAGTTCTTTTCTTAGCAGAACTATCACAGGGAGATTTTCGAGCTGACGTATCTTCGTAATCACCATTAGATTCATCCTACACTTTTTCGAATCCTCTGCACTCTCCTCAGGTTGACACCCAAACTTTCTGAAATGTCAAGCAATACAGAATTCCGTTTCCAAATTTCTGGTAGAGTGAATTGCATCATGGTGCTTTTTTTTTCCACAGACGGTAACCCTACTGTATAGTTGTCAGAATCAACAAGAACACGAAGTTAAAAATATAAAACGGCGACAGTTTATTTTGAATTGTTTACACAAAGAGGAGGAATTCATTGAAAACACTTTCAAACTCATCTTAGACATTCCTAATTGTAAGATCTACGAAATACCAAGTGACGAACTGCGCGTCTTGTCAGATCATTTGAACGAAGGTTAAGAGGTTGTAGGGACCTACATGTCTGGCTGAAATAGAAAAAACAGACCCGACTGGAGTGACAGACCGCCTTAAGAAAAACAATAAGCTTTCTTTTTCTTCTGGAAATCAACTTCCAGGCCCCACCTCGAATAACACTGACCCCGTGACCGATACTTTGGGATGAACATCTTTTATTGGACAGGATGTCTACCTTTGAGGCGAGTCGGTCATTATAGCGCCCTCTGAGTCAGACTAGAGATAATAATGTCAAACATAATTCGCCAAGGGGTATGTTTTACGAATGTGGTCAGGTAAACTGAGAAGCCAGGCACAAAACGGCAATTTCATTGGGTGTGGGGGGTGTCTATGGATGTAGTGGGAGTGCAACGGTTGGCGAAATGGAAAGAGTGGTGAGTTACTCCAGGGAAGTGCCCTTAGCGTACACAAGGTGGCGTGGTAATCTCTGGTAATTAAAAATAAAGAAGAGCACGTCTCTTCGTCGAATGTCGTCCACGCTCCGAGGAAGATCTCTTTCTCTCTCCCCGGGTAAATTGACTGCTTGATTTTATCAAACACGATGCGACGCGTGCGCACACACACTACCGTTACAATGTGCTTTTCTTCATATCTATCTATCTATCTATCTATCTATCTATATATATATATATATATATATATATATATATATACATAGATACATAGATAGATTGCGGAAATTAACGAAGATTAACAAATTTGGTTATAAACAACCAACAATTTGAAATGATTTGTTTGAACATTATTTTTGACCGAAACTCGTATTTAAGTAGATATTCTGTTTATAATTAAACAGTATTATGTATTTATTTCGAATGAATGTGTGGCCGAATGACACACGTTTTCGTAACAAAAATTTATCGTAAATAATCAGGCCGGTAGAAATAAATATATACTACTGTTTAATTATCAACAGAATATCTATTTAAATACGCGTATCGATCAAAAATCATGTTCAAACAAATCATTTCACACACACACACACACACACACACACACACACATATATATATATATATATATATATATAATTAAATTTTTTATATTTAAAATGAATTTATATTGCGACACGGAAATTTCTATGTTTCGAGATTTACAGTTTTATCTCGTCATCAGCTAATGTTCAGTAGCTTTAATGAAAAAAAGTATATATATATATATATATATATATATATATATATATATATATATATATATATATCAAAGTCCCCTTTAAGACAGGTTTAAAATAAGGAATTAATATACAATATAAATTATGCATATATAGCTTTAATAGTATTTCTTCATAACTAAAATGTACACTTCTCGCTGTAAATAAGCAGTCGAGCCGTAGATATAACAGTTCCCTAGACATGAATGAATACTTAACATCCCTTAACATCTAGTCTATATATTAAATTTTCAAAGTTGACCTTCATTCTGATTAGGTAAAGAAGACACAATCATAGGGCCCAGAAGTTTTTTTCCGTCAAAATCTATCCTGCACATTTACAAATCTACCATTCGCCCGTGCATTGAATACTGCTGCCATATCTGGTCGGGTGCCCCTGCTGTTCTCCTCGGGCTTCTCGATAAGGTTCAGAGGAGGTTCTGTAATGTGATAGATACCGACTTGGCAGACCGGCTGCAGTCTCTCTCCCACCGGCGCGACGTGGCTTCCCTGTGTCTCTTCTATAAATACTTTCACGGCTTCTGCTCCGATGAACTTAGATCACTGGTGCCCCCTAAATACGAATTTGAACGAGATACTAGATTAGCAACTAGATCCCACCCTTTTACAGTGAAACCGATAAAATGCAGCCGTAACTTCTACTCCAGCAGTTTCTTTCCTCGCACTTCCCGACTGTGGAATTCTCTTCCACACGATTGCTTCCCCGACGGCTACAATCTCCAGGAGTTTAAATGTAAGGTCAATAGACACCTCCTAACACACTAACCTGCTCCCATTCTATCAAGCACTCTTCCCATCTGCCTAACCCTCATCCTCGCTATCCTTACTCATCTGTCACCTTCCTCCTGACATTCCCTATGTCTAACCACTCCTTCTCTTTACCTTCCCCTATGTAGCCCCATGCGCAATAGTGGCAGTGGAATGCCTTGCTTGGGGTGAGATGATTAAAAAAATAAAAAATAAAAAAATAAGATCTAAATTTTCTATCCCTCCCATCCTCTATATTAACTCTTTTATAAGCAAACGATGCAGAAAGCAATGGCAACCTACCGCGGGATAATCTTCTACCCAGTCAGTCATGTCTCTTTCGAGACATGATCGCCCAAGCGTGTATCACGTATGGCACTTAAATGACTTACTGACTGTTTTCTGTTTTGAAATATAAATCATTTTCACCAAATTACTGAAGATTATCTGTTGACGAGATAAATAAAAATATTTTTAAGTAAAAAGTAAATGTAATTATATTACGCTCTACGTTGTATTCAGCTCTTTTTCAAAAGTAAATGCCAGAGAATTACGGATTCTAAACCTGATGGTTGTTCTTTTCATCTGGATATATATATATCCACATGCAAGCCTATTTCGCTGTGATAACAGGTCATCTGTGTAGCTATATATATATATAGGAAAGAATATTAAAACGTTTTGAGTTTGAAAATGTGTTTTTTTGGGGTTTTTTTTTTTACAGTATTTGTTTATTTCTACTATTATATTTTATATTTCAGACCGCCCTCGGTCCTTCATCAGAAACAAATGATTTTAAAATTTGAATTAGTAACGTATTTCGCGAGATTTCGCGAGAGCGTCAATGAAGAGTTTGTTTACGTCACGTGACGCGTTTGTGGAGAGAGTTTTTGTTTTTACATCAAGTGACGTTGAAAGCGACAGAATTTTTTAAAAATTATGTTTGTAAACATAAACCTATCTTTAATAATGTTTGTAAATTTGTTTTAGATAAAAACATTTTTTTAATTGTATCTAAAAAAGTTTAAAAAATATTTTTAAATGTATCTAAAAACGTTTAGTTATTGAAGTATTTGTAAAGATTCAAAGCACCTAAGTCCCGATTTAACCCTAGCTTATGTGTATTTAATATATATATATATATATATATATATATATATATAGAGAGAGAGAGAGAGAGAGAGAGAGAGAGAGAGAGAGAGAGAGAGAGAGAGAGGTGATGTTGCAATTTTTGGTTGAGTTTAGATTCTATGAAACTGTAGATGTGATGGAGTTAGTAAAAAAGATAATATAGTTTTTGTTTCATTGAGTTTCTCAGGATGGGGGGGTCGTTTTTTATTTTGAAATATTTTATAGGCCTTTGTTTCGCATTGTACATAAAATAGTGAGGGCACTAGAGAGGCTTAAAAGTGTTTCTTCCCTTCGTGTAAATAATCTAAATTGCATATTCTTAGTGCTCTTAGACAGAACCCGATTATTTTACCGTATGTTGTTGTAAAATCCGTCCATACTTACGCGTATAATAATTAAAAAGATGTAAGAAATGAGCTGTAAGAAGTTTGAAAGTACTTGGGAACACCGAGAAATGAATAATAAAAAGCATCTGTCAAAGTTACAGCTAATTTCTTACACCTTTTAATTATAATACGCGAAAGACTATTCGTGAGTATGAATGGATTTTATTAAAAATAAGCAGACACAATGTTTGTAATTTATTTCATTTGACATGTCTAAAAAATTTGCTACCTAAACACACACACACACACACACACACACACACACACACACACACACACATATATATATATATATATATATATATATATTAACTCTTAATAGTTTTACTATAAATATACATTGAAAATCAGGGAGAAAGGAGTCTACTGGGTCGGATAAATTATCACAAGGAAGAGCATCATCAATACAACTTGGTAAAATATTTTGGAAAGCCCCGGATTCTAGAATTTCTAAAAAGATACATGTCATCTCTCCACTGAGAGGTGATCCCATTGGTATTCCAAATTTTTTTCTTAACGATCATGCTGAAATGTGAAATAGTATTGATCAGTTCTGAGTTGCACGGGCAACGCCGGGCTATGATGCCTGGCGTTGCCCGTGCAACTCAGAACATTTTTTAATTAGATGATTAATGCAGCGTGTTGCGATTTCCGGCCGCTTGTAGTCGCCGCCTCTCTTTAAAACTCAGTTATATAAAACAAATTGTTGTTTAAAAACTGTTCAGAAATTCCATTAAAAAAATCTATTTCCTTTTGTTTTGCGTAAATGTGAGTTGATGTTTTGTGTGACATTATAAACAACATTGCGTTTGTTTTTGTTTCAGAATTACGAGGGAAAATATTTACATTTTTTGTTGACTAAATGAATTTCAGAAATTTTCGAAGAATATTTAAAAATGTAGACATTTAATTTTAGAGGAAAAATGCCACACAAATTACAGACAGATGATTTTCTGCATGAAACATTTTGCGAAAAAAATGCATTTTTTTATTTTATTTTCTGAAGTATGAAATATTAAATCTAAAAAAAAGACTTAAATAATTAAACTAACAATTTTCA
>JBBBDQ010001279.1:127500-150000 GCA_037127315.1 Ascarosepion bandense | reverse complement strand
CCTCTACACCTGTACAATAGACGTGGGTGGAGTGTGCACCGGGCGATAGTTTAGTCTATCTACTCCAATTGAGAGAAAAATGAAAATGAAAAGGAAAAGTGAAAAGATTGGAAAAGAGAAAGCCGGAAACCACATCCTGAACAGGGAACAAGGGATGAACCTCTACACCTGTACAATAGACGTGGGTGGAGTGTGCACCGGGACGATAGTTTAGTCTATCTACTCCAATTGAGAGAAAAATGAAAATGAAAAGGAAAAGTGAAAAGATTGGAAAAGAGAAAGCCGGAAACCACATCCTGAACAGGGAACAAGGGATGAACATCTACACCTGTACAATAGACGTGGGTGGGGTGTGCACCGGGCGATAGTTTAGTCTATCTACTCCAATTGAGAGAAAAAAAATGAAAAGGAAAAGTGAAAAGATTGGAAAAGAGAAAGCCGGAAACCACATCCTAAACAGGGAACAAGGGATGAACCTCTACACCTGTACAATAGACGTGGGTGGAGTTTTTATCTGTTATAAAAATTGTTCCATTCCTGAAATAATTACTTCTATCTCAATCCAGCATTAATTTTCTTTCGCCCTTTACATCAGAAAGAGTCGTTGGGGTGCCGACGTGCTACTATGTCTACCATTCTCCTCCTCCTCGGTCATGTGCTTAGATATCCACGAATGTTTTCTTGGTCTGCTCATCACGTGGCGCATCTTTGGAGTTTTAACCTGTCGGAGCCCATCCCTTTCCAGGTTAGACCACAGCCGATGTCCTTCAACTAGGTAGTTCGCCTTGGTCACGAACACACGGCCACTGTGGTTCATTTGAGTAACTCTTTTGCTCTGGCCGGTGACCTGAGGTCGAGGGGGTCCTTTGCCCAGTGGTGCCATGTTAAAACCTCCCCACTCACGTGAGTTTAGCCCGCCAGCTGAAGCGGTTTAATGGGGCATGGCAACTTGGAGACATCTTGTGAATGATTTGCAGACCAGTGGTGCCAGACATCAAAGGTACTACCTCAATCCAGAACCCCTTATAACCCACATATATACATAACTTTAAAAATGTTAAAAAAATTAAAACTAAACGATTAAATTCATAATTTCCTTTAAAAAAGATTTTAAAATTATTTTTCTATAGAATTGTCCTTCAAATGATTTTATTATAGGAATGCAGTTCAAGTGATTTTATTAAAGGGATTCATTTCAAATTATTTTATTATAGAAAAGCACTTCCAATGACTTTACTATAGTAATGAGCTTAAAATGATATTATTATAGAAATGTATTTTAATGATTTTATTTTAAAAATGCACTTCTAATTATTTAATTTTAAGAATGCACTGCAAATGATTTTATTATAAGAATGCACTCCAAATTATATTATTATAAGAATATGCTTCAAATTCTTTTATTATAAAAGTGCATATCAAATGATTTTATTATAGGAATGCTCTGCAAATTCTAGTATAAGAATGCACTTCAAATGATTTTATTATAGGAATGCACTTCAAATGATATTATTATAAGAATACATATCAAATGATTTCATTATAGCAATGCCCTGCAAATGATTCTATTATAAGGATACACTTCAAATTATTTTATTATAGAAATATACTTAAATGATTTTATTATAAGAATGCTTATCAAATGATTTTATAGGAATTCACTTCCAATGATTTAATTATAAGAATTCAGTTCAAATAATTCTATTATAGGAATGCACTTCAAATAATTTTATTATAAGAATGCACTTCAAATGATTCCATTATAGGAATGCACTGCAAATGATTCCATTTTAGAATTTCACTTCAAAACCAGCAAAAAATTGAGTCAGCTTAAAAGATACTCCAAGTCTTGGGCAAATAAAAACAGGGTTATAAATGTTTGTTCTAACGTAATAATATCGCAATTCAAATGTGTAATATTCAAACATAATAATATCTTGAAAGAAAAAGTCTTGAACTGTCTCGAAATTAGCATAAAAAAGCTTTGGTTGCGTAAAAGCTTCTTGCTAGAAGTTAGAAAAGACGTCCTTTATGGCCAAATGAATGCTATGAACAAAATGTGGTCTTCAGTGTAATGTTTAACGGCGTCTTAGAGAGAAATCGTTGAGAAAAGAGCACGCCCATTGAGTCTGATAACCGACATTTTTTATTTGTTTCCTAATCTCATGAGAAGTGACGTTTGTAAAACTGAATGTATCACTGGCGATACACAAATGGCAAAATAACCAACCTCTCTCGCTCTCTCTCTTTCACACACACACACACACACACACACACACACACACACACACACACACACACACACACACACCATTGCACAGAAATACACGCACATTTTCTAAACTGTTTCTTTCAATTGTGTTGTTAGATGGCTTTAGAGGCGTTTAGTTTTACCTAACTTCATTTAAAACGATCGCTTTTGACTGCATTGAGACAACTTTCAAATCAGCGTGTTTTTGTCAAATCTGATGTTCCTGGATTTGACAATAAACTGCGTCCGGCAGTAGGGTCTCTTACTGGGAGGTTGTGAGAAGCATTGTTCCCAGGTTTACCCTGACTCGGGGCGGTAGTACCTGTTAGAATTCCATCTGTGGACAAATAGTTTACCCACCAACAATCTGGAGTCAAAATACTGTGAAAGTGTAAAAACAGACTTTTATAATAAAAATTCCAGGAATACAGTTTTGAAAAAATTATTTCCAGCAATAAAATTTTAAAGGAAAAAAAATTACCTGCAATACTCTTTTGAAGAAAAAATATTTCCAGCAAATAAATTTTTAAGGAAAAAAAATACTACTAGCAATACATTTTTGAAGGAAAAATACTACCAGTAATCAAAATCTGACTAAATCAACCTCCTCACTATAAACGAACATTTAAAAAAATACCCTAAAACCCCACAATTTTGGCCTTAAATAACCCACAGAGATTGATATCCCGTTAAACAAGACTCAAACTCAAATCTGATGCATTTTTGTTCATTGAGTCTAATATTGAAGACAATAAAATGAACTGAATTTTGACACTTTATATTTTACCGGAAGAACAGTAAAAAAAAAAAAAAAAAAGACACTCAAACGCAAACAATGTATTTATTTTTATGGAGATATTATTTACATTGTTCGGACTGTGCCATGTTTACGACGTTTCGGCTGTTGTACGCTCTAGCCTTCTTCAGGTGCTAGAAACAGGATTCAGCTATGAAAATTAAATAATTGTATTGTAGTTGCGGGTGGACCCCTTTGTCTTCTGGCAACCAATATTTTTATACCCTGTCCGCCGGTGAATATCAATCCTTCTACGTGGCAGTGAATGCTGGATAACTTCCTCGCAGACTAAGAGGAGACTTTCGTGGATATATATGGTTCTACAGAAGGGTGCTTAGATTAGCATATGGGCAACGAGGAAGTTGTTGGTTGTGCTTCAACGAAATCTTTGAAAGCTGTTTCCACCCCTGGTTTGGACTTAAAAGTCTTACCATTTAAAAATGTGCTTAAGTGCTTCAAAATTGATGATCAATGAAAGAAAGATAAGAAAAATATAGAAGATGTGGTAAACTCTTGTATCCCAAGTCTATGAGCTTTTACAACGAAAATCTTGCAATATGTGGCCGTTTATTATCGTGGAGCAGAATTGGGCCACGTCGATTCATCAATGGCGGTGTAATTTTTGCAGGCATTTCAACAAGTTGATTGCAATAAAGCCCTGCATTAATGCTTTGATTGTCTTTCAGAAGCTGTAGTGGATAACACCAATTACAGACCACTAGTCAGTCACCATAATCTTTTACTGATGCAAATTCGGCATTGAGAAATATTTGGGGAACTCATCAAGATCAAGCCATTGACCTGATTGTTTATGGTTATCATAATGGATCCACTTTTCCTCACAAGTGACTATTCGGTTAAGAAAGAGATCATTGTTGATACGCAGAAAGAACATCGAGCACACTTTAAAACTTCTGAGTTTTTGATTGTCATTGAGATCATGAGGAACCCATTTATCGAGCGTTTTCACTTTGCCAATACTCTCCCAATGACAGTGCTGACACCAAGGGTCTAAGACATTTCTCTGGGTTTTGCTCAGCAACTAAGTTTTTGATTTTCATTGAGATCATGAAGAACTTCTTTAATGAGCTTTTTCACTTTGCCAATAATTTTCTGATGGCGTGAGATTGTTGCAAGGTTAACACTTTGACATGCGTTTTGCTCAACAACTGCTTGCAATTGTTCCTTTTTCAAGACTGCATGATTGTCCTCTACCTTCATGATCGCAAATACAGAATTTCTGGAACCATCTTCGTACTGTCCAATTTGCCTGCAGACCCATCTTCCCATACTCTGTTTATATTATAAGAAGTTTGGAAGGCACTGTGCCCAAGTTTGAACTCATGCAAGAAAGTAAACAAAGATCTTGTTTTAACATGTTCATAATTAAAGGCTTCTGTGCTACAAGAATATTTTTGTTTGGAAATAAGTTGAAAATTATTAAATAACACACATTAACTATTATATATACCAAAATTCACCTCATATATACCGTGAATATTATGTTAAAATGGCTTTTCAAAATACAACACTTCGAGCGGCCATTATTTTTGTAACAACCTGATAATTCTTTTTCCAGTAGCTAGCAATATGTATAATTCCAAATTCTCCTCAGAGAGTGACTTTTTTAAAAACTTTGTCTTAATGATCTTTAGCCTTGAAAATGTCCTCTCACATTGGACTTGAATTACTGATAATGTGCATACGACTTTGTAAAGTTCTTATTCCTTTTTTTATAACAAAAAACAATTGTCTGTGTTTCTTGATTGCATTTATATTTGATATAGGGGGCTCACTCACCATATTTCTTAATCTTTCTTTCTGATATTTAGCTTTGAAAATGTCCGTTGACGTTGGACTTGAATAACTGATAGTGTCCAGACGACTTTGTAAAAATCTTATTCCCTTTTATTACTAAAACATTTGTTTGTGTTTGTTTCTTTGTTGTATTTTCGTTTTTGGTTTCTGCAGGAGGATAAATTTGCATTGAATTTATATTGCAGAATGGAACTCCTAGTAATTTTCATCAACTTTATTTTTAAAAAAGTAATGGCAAAATATTTATATAGATATGTCCTCTAAAATGATGAGAATATATATATATTGATGTACCTACTATTGAGTATCTTACATTAAGACATAAGAAAAAACAAAATAATCCACCCCGCCTGAGCGTGACAGGAGGGATATATTTTTGTTTTTGGTTTCTGCAGGAGGATAAATTTTCATTGAATTTATATTGCAGAATGCAACTCCTAGTAATTTTCATCAACTTTATTTTTAAAAAAGTAATGGCAAAATATTTATATAGATATGTCCTCTAAAATAATGACAATATATATATATATTGATGTACCTACTATTGAGTATCTTACATTAAGACATAAGAAAAAAACAAAATAATCCCCTCCCCGCCTGAGCGTGACAGGAGGGATATATTTTTGTTTTTGGTTTCTGCAGGAGGATAAATTTGCATTGAATTTATATTGCAGAATGGATTCCCTAGTAATTTTCATCAAATTTATTTTTTAAAAAGTAATGGCAAAATATTTATATATATATGTCCTCTAAAATGATGACAATATATATATATATATATTGATGTACCTACTATTGAGTATCTTACATTAAGACATAAGAAAAAACAAAATAATCCCCCCCCTCCGCCTGAGCGTGACAGGAGGGATATATTTTTGTTTTTGGTTTCTGCAGGAGGATAAATTTGCATTGAATTTATATTGCAGAATGGATCCCCTAGTAACTATCATAGAATTTACTTAGAAAAGTTTTAATATTCTGGATCTTTTCTGTTAATTACTCTCAAAATAATAATTCGTCCCCCAATAAAAAAGAAACTGTAATTACTGAAATTCATACCGAAATTCAGATTGTGGTGCATTGGATATCGGCTCGGAACGAGAAATCGGGGAACCGAGTTCGAATTGCAGCTGAATTCATTGCCTTCACTTACGCGCAAATACCCTTGGGAAAGGTATTAATCCGTCTATTCCTTCCAGTTATGGGTTAAATAACAGGACATTAGATTGGGTTCTATAGCCTTGGTCGGCAACCAGTCTACCGCAGAAAGCAATGGCAACCTACTGCGGGATAATCTTCTACCCAGTCAGTCATGTCTCTTTCGTGTATAAAGCGTGTATCACGTATGGCACTTAACTGACTGACTTTCAAAATTTCTTCAAAATGCATTCATTGTTATAGTTTGCTTTACCTATTCAAAAGAATTCACGCAAATAAGAGTCTATGATGCTGCGATGAGTTCCTAACATAGACTTATTCTTAATTTTGGCGTTCCGCAGGTATTTTTGATTATTTTCGCGTGAGCTGATGTTTCTGGGTCAGCGAAATTCATACTGTGATTGACAATCAGATGAAAACATTTTTTTGTCTCACTACATATACCCCACTCCATCTCCACTGGTTTGGTAGTTGACGTCTAACATGGATTTTTTTTACGGAAGAAACACCTCTTATTCATATACAAAAAATTTATAATTTCAAAAGAGCACCAAAAACTTAATTAGAAAAACAAACTTTGATTTAACATTTTATAATTTCTTGTTATGAATTGTAGATAGACTAAACTATCGCCCGGTTTACACCCCACCCACGTCTATTGAACAGGTGAAGAGGCTCATCCCTTGTTTCCTGTTTAGGATGCGGTTTCCGGTTTTCTCTTTTCCGATCTTTTCACTCCTATGTAGCCCCCTGCACATCAGTGGCGTTACCGCCTTGCTCGGGTGATATGATTAAAAAGAAAATAATATTTGCGATGAGTAAATTTGCACTATTTGGGGTCAATTAACAGAAAAGATCGAATATTCGTAATCGGGTGTGCTTAATGTCTCGTTATATGAAAAAAAAATTGAAAATTAAAATTACTATTTCCTGTCGCAGTGCCTATTGTAAAACTCCACTGAATCCTTGTAGTTAAAAAGTAATCTTTTTTTTTTTTTTTTTTTTTACTACAGACTCAACAATAAAAGAAGAAAATAGCTTTTAAATAAACCAAAAGCAAGTATTTTTGTTTATCGGTTAATTTCTGACCAGTAAAATCTATGCTCGATTATTTCCTCTAACGTTTTACAGCAAAATCGCATGGTCGTCTGCTTCAGTGAATTTTATCGTGACTGGAACTTTAATATGTTATTATTACTGTTATTTTATTTCTTTTAAGTAGCTTTTGATTCGTACGAGGATTAGACGAGGAATCATATCATAGCTTGAGGCGTCTATTGATAGACGCTGCAACAACAACAAAACTATTAAAATATAAAAGTGAGAAAGAACTCTTGTAGCCATTCCCAGCATCCATCGAGAAAGGAAGTGGGTCGTCTGGTGAGTGTATGTCAAATATGGTTGGTCATGTTATAAGAAGGTAGAGGTAGCTTTCTACGCATTTGTATTATTTTTGCAATAATATCATATCCTTATCTCCGAATAAAACTGGCCCGAATAAAAAAAAAAAAATGGCATAAAAATGAAAAATTGGAAAAATATAACAATAAGATGGCTACTTACGAGCAGTCAGAAAAATACTGCTGCTCTTTTTTTTGTTTTCTTTTAAGCTAGCAAGAAAACACACGCGCGCAAAATATATACGTATCTATAGTCCTTCTTCTACTATGTGCAGTGGCCCGTAAAGACATAAGTGATTATGGCCTTCCACATCTTCCTATCCTTTGTAGCTCTTAACACCCCTTCTCCTGTTATCCCACTCAACCTCCGCTCCACCATCCATCTGCTCAGATCTATCAAGTATATCACGCGTTTCTTTCCCTTGTCTCACCTTCTCTCTATCTGTCCTATGAGCATCAGATTCTTCAAGTCGTCCTTCCTCACTACAGCTGTTTGTTCCTGAGGTTAAGTATCAGTTTCCTTTTCGTATTCATCCTCTCCAAAACCTTGTTGTTGCTCACAGGTTCTGTTCATGGTATTCTC
The DNA here is from genome assembly GCA_037127315.1 of Ascarosepion bandense. Lineage (NCBI taxonomy): Eukaryota > Metazoa > Mollusca > Cephalopoda > Sepiida > Sepiidae > Ascarosepion > Ascarosepion bandense. The sequence continues at coordinate 141,994 of JBBBDQ010001279.1, read as the reverse complement.
AGCATCCTTGTGTAGAACCACATTTCTGTTGCTTCAAATCTTTCGTTTATCTTTGATGGGTTTATTCAGCATGCGCTGCCATATTGAAGGACAGACACCGCATAATAAATTTATACTCTCTTTGTTTCCAGCGAAATTTTTCTGTATCTCAAAAGTTTATTCAACTTTTAAAATCGTCCTTGATCATGACAATACTCCTTCTGATCTCAGTGTCGCATTTTCCATCCTCTGTCAATCAAGAAACACTTCCCAGTTATTTAAATTACTGTACCTGCTTGATTTTTTGTATCCGCGATTTCTAGTTGTCATTTTGGGCTCCTGTTTTTACTGATGATCATGCATTCAGTTTTCTTGTAGTTTATGTTTAGTCCTTTCTTTTCGCTTTCTTTAGCTACCTTCTGTAGGTCTTGTAGTTTCCTTTCCGTATCTTGTTTGATTTTAGTATCTCCAGCCTGTAGTTGGCATTTTGGTCTCCTCTTTTTACTGATGACCATGCATTCAGTTTTCTTGTAGTTTATGTTTAGTCCTTTCTTTTCGCTTTCTTTAGCTACCTTCTGTAGGAAGTCTTGTAGTTTCCTTTCCGTGTCTGCTATCAGCACTGTATCATCTGCGTATATGCCGCCAGTAACGAATCTTGGAAGGACTTCTAGCGCTCTTAGAATTTTCTATCTGTATAGGTTAAATAGATTTTGTGAGTAGAAAAAAGATGGTGTTGTGCCTCTCGTCTATGTGGAAGAATTTATTATTGAAATAGTAAATATTGGAAGTCATTTTGGAAATTCGGTATTTCTGTACATTTTATCAGTTCTGACTATCTTTAAAATTAATTGCTCAAATATTGGTAAAAGCGAGAAATCTATTTTTGGCGTTCGTCCTTATGACATTTACCTTCAGTTTTGACATCGAGGGCAATGATTTATTTCTAGAAAAAAATGAAAAAACAACATTTGTCATTATTGGTTTCCCCAAAACGGAAAATACTTATGCTTCAACCTAATAATTCTTACCCACTTCTGACTACATTTCTCATATGAAGTATTGTATTTACATTGTTCGGCCTCTTTCTCTCATCTTTGTTGCCATATTCACCTTCAATATCTGTCTATATTTCTGAGATGAGCTATTGTAATTATTTACACTATTTACATTGTTCGGCCTCTTTCTCTCATCTTTGTTGCCATATTCACCTTCAATATCTGTCTATATTTCTGAAATGAGCTATTGTAATTATTTACACTATTTACATTGTTCAGACTGTTGTCCTCATCTTTGTTATCATATTCACCTTCAATATATGTCTATATTTCTGAGATGAGGTATCGTAATTATTTACACTATTTACATTGTTCGGACTGTTGTCCTCATCTTTGTTATCATATTCACCTTCAATATCTGTCTATATTTCTGAGATGAGGTATTGTAATTATTTACACTATTTACATTGTTCAGACTGTTGTCCTCATCTTTGTTGCCATATTCACCTTCAATATCTGTCTATATTTCTGAGATGAGCTATTGTAATTATTTACACTATTTACATTGTTCGGCCTCTTTCTCTCATCTTTGTTGCCATATTCACCTTCAATATCTGTCTATATTTCTGAAATGAGCTATTGTAATTATTTACACTATTTACATTGTTCAGACTGTTGTCCTCATCTTTGTTATCATATTCACCTTCAATATATGTCTATATTTCTGAGATGAGGTATCGTAATTATTTACACTATTTACATTGTTCGGACTGTTGTCCTCATCTTTGTTATCATATTCACCTTCAATATCTGTCTATATTTCTGAAATGAGCTATTGTAATTATTTACACTATTTACATTGTTCGGACTGTTGTCCTCATCTTTGTTATCATATTCACCTTCAATATCTGTCTATATTTCTGAAATGAGCTATTGTAATTATTTACACTATTTACATTGTTCAGACTGTTGTCCTCATCTTTGTTATCATATTCACCTTCAATATATGTCTATATTTCTGAGATGAGGTATCGTAATTATTTACACTATTTACATTGTTCGGACTGTTGTCCTCATCTTTGTTATCATATTCACCTTCAATATCTGTCTATATTTCTGAAATGAGCTATTGTAATTATTTACACTATTTACATTGTTCAGACTGTTGTCCTCATCTTTGTTATCATATTCACCTTCAATATCTGTCTATATTTCTGAGATGAAGTATCGTAATTATTTACACTATTTACATTGTTCGGACTGTTGTCCTCATCTTTGTTATCATATTCACCTTCAATATATGTCTATATTTCTGAGATGAGGTATCGTAATTATTTACACTATTTACATTGTTCAGACTGTTGTCCTCATCTTTGTTATCATATTCACCTTCAATATCTGTCTATATTTCTGAAATGAGCTATTGTAATTATTTACACTATTTATATTGTTCGGACTGTTGTCCTCATCTTTGTTGCTGTATTCACTTTCAATATCTGTCTATATTTCTGAGATGAGGTATCGTAATTATTTACACTATTTACATTGTTCGGACTGTTGTCCTCATCTTTGTTATCATATTCACCTTCAATATCTGTCTATATTTCTGAGATGAGGTATTGTAATTATTAACACTACTCACAAGAGGATGCTTCCTCGATCATTACAAAACCTGGTCATGTTTAGTTTTAACACATAGCCGCATAAGCTGTTCATTTACTCTTTAACCTGTAGCTCTAGTGGCACCGGGGTTTTGTACAGACTAAACACCGTTGTAAATAAATAAATAGTAAAGCGAGTCAAGATAAAAAAAATCAGTATTATGAACAATACTCTCATTTTTAAAATGTTAAAAAAATGAATACTAATCTTGAAAAGTATTCCTCCATTACAAAAAAAGAAAAACGTTTTCCTAATATTTTTTATCAGAGGCCCAATCTGCTAAAGCAGTCCCTCCACCAAAAAATAACGTTTTGATCTTCGTAATGACTTTTATCATCGACTATACTTGATCACGAAAATTTGACACATACTTACAGACAATAACTTCAAATACGCGTTCTCTTTGCATATATAAATGGAAAGTTAATTGAAGAAAAAAAAATGTCAGACATCATGAAAAAAAAATAAACCTGTTTGAAAATCAGTCACGAAGCCGGTCACTTGTCAAAGTGAAATATTCTTGTTTGTCTATCCGGTCGCATTATTTAAATATAAAGGCTGAACAATGGCGTAGTGGTATGTTTATTAGTATGCAAGTGTAGCCAAGGAGGTCGGTAAGGCGCAGCACTGTCTTCTTTAACATCGACCACGTGATCGCATCCCGCGTGAACACACGTCAGAAGTAATTTTATTTTCTACTATTTCATTGTTTCTTCATTTTAAAAAATGAATAATAATTTCTGTGGTTTTGAATGGGGTATAAGTCTTTCTTGTTCTGGAGCATGAAAATATAAATATCTCTACAAGCAGGCACACGGACACATACCTGCACACATACACTCCACCCACATCTACTGTACAGGTGAAGAGGTTCATCCCTTGTTCCCTGTTTAGGATGTGGTTTCCGGCTTTCTCTTTTCCCAATCTTTTTACTCTTACGTAGCCCCCTGCGCATCAGTGGTATTACTGCCTTGCTTGGGGTGATATGATTAAAATATGTGAGGGCACTGACGAGCTTTTTTTCTCTAGTGGCTGGATCATATGAATTTAAGCGTGTTACTAGATTGGCATCTAGGTCCCACCCTTTTATCGTCGACATAGTTCAATGTAACAGCCACTTCCACTCATACAGTTTCTTTTCTCGTACTTCCCACTTGTTGAATTTCATTCTGTTTACCTTTTCCTGATAGCTACAATCTCCTAATATTTAAATACAACGTCAATTGCCATCTTTTATCTTCAAGAGTGATGTTTATCAATATCCTTCTTCAATATCCTCTCAGAATCCAGCCTTTTCTCTTGCTGTAACCCTCCAGCACTAGTTGCGGTCCCAATGAAATGATTATGATTACAAAATGAAAAATGTTTTCCTGTGAAGCGTTTCGTTCTTTGGAACGTCATCGGACTGAGCTTATATTTATGTTGGTGCAACTATATACATATATAGTCATCCGCAGACAGTACAGTTTCAAAGCTCTTCAGTATGGTTAGAAAACCGATTGCTTCTAGCGAGCATTGAAATCCAACCAAATTGACATCAATCGGTGATACTAAATCCGAACCATGGGCGCTCGGTAAATGAAGGCGGACTTTAGCGTGTTATATACAATATAAACACACGCCAGTAGCCGAGAGTGTTCAAATTCATTACTGAATGGACGATGCATAAATGCGAAAGTAGCTAGTGTTTTTTAAAGTCTATCATTTCTCTATAGTGCTAAATCAGCGTGCGAGAGTGTATATATATATATATATATATATATATATATATATATAAGATATTTTTTCTGTGTAAGATACATAGTGGGACCATATATCATTTAATACAGTCAATTCATTTCAATGGTTCAATAGTCCCTTATTGTTAAGGAACCTTACAATCTGCAGCATTAAGGTTCCCTAAAAATTGGGAATCATTGAATTGACCGATTTATGTAAAAGAAAATTTTTTTCTTTAAAATTTAATTAATTACAACGTTTCATTTAAAACTTATGCTTCCAATATAACTTAAAATTTAAACATTATTTTATTAAAATAAATGACCCACACAATACTTATTTGGTTTTCTTAACTACAATATACCTTAATATACCATAATTATTTCATTCTAATTCTAACCCAAACTTTCTGCTCATGAAGTATTACAAAGTCTAATTTAAAACAACAAAAACAAACAAACATAAAATCCAACCTGATGTTAAAAATTATTGTCTATCCATTTGAAAAACTTCGGGACACCTTGGTGGCTACTCATACATATATTACTGATTGCCCTGTATCTCTCTCTCTCTCTCTCGCTTTATATATATATATATATATGTGTGTGTGTGTGTGTGTGTGTGTGTGTGTGTGTGTGTGTGTGTGTGCCGGCCAGTAAGTGGCGGGAGGAATAGAAACATACATACATATATACATACATACATACATACATATATATATAATGTAAATCCATTCCTAATAGTTTTACTATAAATATGCATCGAAAATCAGGGAGAAAGGGATTGTCAGTAGTCAGGAATTAAGGGTAATATTATTAACACAATCTAGCTATATATATATATATATATATATATATATATATATATATATATATAAGGTGGATATGACATCAATCAGCTAAGTGACAAATTACATGTACTTATATCAATCATATATATATATGACCTAGGTTTCTAACATGACTCATGGTAGAAACCTAGGTCACGTAATAACTCGTTTACAAATGGAAAATATTCAAAAGTTTAACAATATAATTGTATTGAACACTTTTTTAATGCAAATGTGCACTGGTCTAAATCTTATTATGGCCAGAAACTAAGTAATTAAATAATCAATATATATATATATATATATATATATATATATATATATATATATATATATAAATTGTGATCTAATATGGATACATCAAAATGATAGGATAAGGAAGAAATAGGAAATGTTTATAAATTTAACAAGTTTCGCCCTAATTTAAGCTTTAATTTAATTCAGTATTTGCGGGGAAATGAATGTTGAGAAGAAAGATTCCGTACGTTTAGTTCCGCATTTTTCATTGGTCAGGTAAACCTCATGGGTCTTATTTTTGTGGTGTTAATGTATGTGTGTGTGTGTGTGTGTGTGTGTGTGTGTCTATATTTGGGTTCTAGTGGCCATCTTTGTGTCAGTCTCATACTGTCCGAGTGTATAACACTCTGCATGTTGTTTAGTTCCCAAACTGGTTGCCAATTAAGTCTGGAGAGCCTTTTTTACTCTACTATTTAGCCTCATATTTTTCCCAAATGTATTTGCAGGAAAGTTAATGTAACGGACTCAGCTGGAATTAGAACTCGGCTCGCCAATTTCTCTTTCTAAGACTCTGTTACGTTAACCGCACATCCAAATCAGTTTTACCACATTCTGAATTGTCTATGCTCTCATTAGTAAGTCTTGCTTTATGTTCAAAGTTTTACGCAGTTAGAATTCAAAATTTAGTATATTACCCAAACACCTTTCGAAAAGACAATAAAATATTCAAGTAAGTAATAAAAAAAAAATCTTTTTATTTTTCCCTAGAATGCAAACCGGATATTCGTATTATTTTTCTTTCACAGTGAAAAAAAAAAGTCCATCATTATCGCCATTAGTTTCGCGTTTATAAGTACATCGTTATTCATTTCTTGTCTGCTTCACTCAAAATCAACTTCGTCATGGCCGACAGCCAACCAGCTAGTAAACCAACCAATCCCAGCCTCACTCGTAAATGCCAAACGCTGAATACAGACGAGAACACAAATATCCAAATCTTTCAACGACCTCTGAACTTTCGCCATAATTACCCTTCTTTTGACTTCTCTGCGTAATTTTGACTCGGGAACTTCCCTGACAAATTCTAAATGTGCCTATCCATTTCCTCGTCTAATTACGTTAATTGACGCCATTTTTGACTGACCGGGCTTCTTTTCCCGCCATTCAACTAGCCAGACGATCCGTGTCCCAAGTGAGGCTAGCTAAGTTGTTATGGCATAAGATTGGTAGACAAGAGGAGTTTTTAAAGCTGTAATTTTTAAAAAATTAAATTACAAAAATGAAGAATTTTGATCAAGTAATTTTTATCAATTAAATGGTGTCTAGTATTGAGATCTGTCATGTATTGTTGTCTTTTATAAATTTACGTATGGCTAAATTTTGTGTGTCCCCAACTTATATCATTAGGACGAAAAATCCTGAATCCTCTTTCTACCAGCTTTTTACATACAAGGTCTGATAAAAAAAGGGAGGGGCTCGAGACTGGGGTTTTAATAAGAAACTTACAACACATATCAATTCGGCGTTTACTCTTCTTTGAAGTATTCTCCTTCTGAAATCACGCAGTTTATCCGGCGTCGTTTTCATAGACAGACACATTCATGGAACATTTTTTTGGAAGGGGATAGCGAGCAGCTGCCACGCCGCATTATCTTGGATTTCCTCGACAACTTCAAATCTTGTTCCTCCCAAATGTGACTATATTTTTTGAAAGAGAAAAAAGATGTCAGGGGCAAGAGCTAGGGAAATATGGTAGTTGTCGGCGCGAAGAATATTATGCTATCAGCTAGCTCTTCTAATATCAACAACACAAAATTCATAAACGTACCTCTTACACTCTATCTACAAAATTTAAAAACAAGTTAGTTAACCCTAGTTCTAGGGTCATTACCACCACATCCAAGACAACCGGAGATACAAATAACAAGAAAACTAAATTCAACCACTTCAGATGCTGATATTTATTCAATAAAGTGCTTCCAATGTAAAGCACTTACATCGGGGAGACATCTCGGACTCTAAAAGCCTGTATCTACGAGCATAAAATGGGTTTAGGTTTGAACAACACTGTAAACTCACTCGTAATGTACAGGAATTAAATAAATTCATTATATATATATATATATATATATATATATATATATATATATAAACATATAAACATTGATATACTGGTATAATCGATTTAAAGGGGTTTACTTTTGATATATATACGTATTGAACTTTGGAATCCTTTCAAAATAATTTTATTAATTTCTTTTTAAGTTTTCGCAACACACTTACAATACAATGAGCTACATTAAATCGATTGAAAAACACTGCAATAAAGAATTTTGTTACGGTCGAGCTAACCAAGGCCTCTTGCTGCAAAGCAGCCCCATAACCAGGACATTTTAAACGCCATCTCAAACGAATCTTCTAACAGAAGACAAAGATCCTGTTTTCTCATCCGCGGCCAATGTACTGATGATGAGTGGAGAGGGGTATGCTGATGATATAGGTATTCTTAGTTGGAAATAAGAATGGTGTTGAACAGAAAATCAACATCCTCTGTCAAGTGTTCCAAGAAATGGGATTCAGGATAAACTTTTCCAAAACATTAACTATGATATGGAATCGAAATGAAAGCAGTGATGGCACATAACCGGAATTTTTCATAAAAATTCAGGATGTAGTCACTTTCTCACAGGCGTAATATGGCTTCCTTGTGTCTCTACTACAAATATTCTCACGGCTTCTGCTCCGATGAACTTAGCTTACTGGATCCCCAATGTATAAATTTATCGAGCTACTAGATTAGCAACTAGGTCCCATCCTTTTACAGTGAAACCAATAAAATGTAACCGCAACTTGTACTCTATCAGCTTCTTTTCTTGCACTTCCCGCCTAGGGAATTCCCTTCCGTATACTTGCTTCCCCGACAACTACAATCTTCAAGAATTTAAATGTAAGGTCAATAGTCATCTCCTATCTCACTGACTCGGATTCTTTCTCTCATGCTCTTCACACTGTCCGTTCCACTCTCATCACACCAGTATTCTCATCCTTCTCTTACCCACTTCCTGATATCCCCTATAACCTGTACCTCATTCTCATCACTTTCCTCCTATGTAAACCCCCTGCTCACGAGTGGCAATAAAACTGCCTTGCTTGGAGCAAAATGATTAAAAAACAGTAGAATTAGTAAATACTAAACACTTTAAATACCTCAGCGTATGGATCAGTAACAACAAATTTAGTAGGAGATAAGGAAATTAGTAATAAAATAAGCTGCACTAGAGGTAGTTTCACTAAACACCGCCAGTTGCTACTAAACCAAAATATTTACCTAAAAAATCGGGTCATTTTCTAAAATAACTTCGTCAACATTGGGACTAACATAAAGATGTCATGCATGGCACGAAGAGTATTTAGAAATATCTAGACTGTCAGCTGTATACAACAGCTCAATGGTTAAAATGGCTTTGAGTGAGTGAAGCTCGTGGATCTTGAAACATTGTGGATTGGAGTTCCGTAATCACAAACACTGTTCCGTTTTGTCCCACAAAATGTCATTTCTTAAGGGGAAAGCTGTCTGGCTTGAACTTCCGCCTTATAAAAGGAAAACAAGAGAAATGAGGATGATTCGACTCTGTGGCCATAGCATATTTTGAAACCCAGGAAAGGCAGCCTATGCTTGGTACTTAAATGGGTGGCCTCTTAGAAATAACAGGTGGTGAAAGTTTGGATGTGCGGGTGGGGTAATGGAAAATGACTAGAAGATGTTAATCAGTGAAGCAGAGTTCCAATTATAGTTGGGTTCGTTATAATCACTTATGAGAAAATACACTTGGGAAAGATATGAACTCACTTCTTTCCATTTAAGACTTGCATCACTAAAACCATAGCTAAACAAAATTGCGTATAAAATAGGTTTTGGCATTAAATAACCCATAGAGGTTGAAATGCCGCTAAACAAAATCAACCAACAATACATATTTAAAGTAAAATGACCAGCAATTAATTTTATCTTTAGCTGAAGCCATCAAATTGTTGTTCAAAATATTTAGATTTCGGCGTTAAATAACCCATATAGGTTGATATACCCGTTAAAAAAAGCAAAAATAATAAAAAAATAAAAACAAGTAATATAACCCCCAGTAGCCGTACATTTGGCTGTACCTTGGAAGGGATTCTGAAAAAAGATGGGGTCTGCAAAATGTGTAAAACCTCTTATTCACGCCTTTTTCAGATCTAAGAATGTAATGTCGTCTTGTGTTTGCCAACTCGCTGGTGAAAAAAAAAATATAATCACAATCTCTTGGCTTGTCAATAACGAGAAACAAGGAGCATTGACAGGATTACTGGGTAGGTGATTTTTTTTAAAGAGGCCCTGTGCGTCAAGTGGGGAAACATACCCAACATCGTTCTGTCATTCTTACAGATTTTTTGTTTGTTTGTTTGTTTGTTTTATACCCTTCACACGATTTCACGTTACTGCAATCGAAAAAGAAAAAATAGAAACAGGTGATTTTTAACGGTTGTATCACGGAATACTGCTGTAACCACGGCAAACGGATGTACGACGGCATGGTGTTTGTGCCTGTCAAGGCTAGAGACTGTTTTGTTGCAGCACAGCCTGGCGTACTCGCCGTAACAAAATTCACCATGATTGCAGCGTTTTTTAACCGGTGTATTGAGGCACACTGGTGTATCGTGGCACACAGATGTATCACAGCAAACTAATGTGCCGCTGCACACTGGTGTGCCGTGTGAGGATAGCAGGTTTGCCGAGATAATTTTTTAAAGCAGCCGGACTTGAGAAACTTGTTTTCCAAGATAAATATATAAATAGACTGGTATAGATAAAAAAAACACTAATCATGTCTAGAAAGAGAAAATTTTGACATTCCACACTACTTCAAATTAAAGGTTAGGGAGGAAACACCCATCAATACTGGAAAGAGCTATAACACCTACTGGACTTGAGAAACCCGATTTCCAAGATAAATATATGAATAGACAGGTATACATAAAAGACACTGATCATGCCAAGAAAGAGAGAATTGTTGACATTCAACACTACTTCAAATAAAAGGTTAGGAAAGAAACCCCGATCAATGCTGGAAAGTGCTATAACATCTACTGGACATCAGAAATCTATTTTCGTGAATAAATTGTTTTAAAAAATATTTTTATAAATTTCAACCGACAGCTGTACTGTCTGCTCGATTAATGAATGTCGAATGTTTCCTTATAAGGAGGCAGCTAATATTACCATTAGAAATAAGAAGAACATATAATACATTTGGTATTTACCTGACATACCCATAAAGATTGGATGTGATCAAGGTTTTTTTTTATGGATTACCTGTCGGCTGGCAATAAACAAAAAACGAATGCCAAGTTCGAATTCCAGTTGTGTTCATTATATTTATTTACACGCATATACTCGTGGGAAACGTATGAATCTACCTCTTCTCCCTCCGCTATGGGTTAATTAGTAAGATTTTATCATTAAAATCATTATTCTTTCAGTGTAAAACATTTTCTGGCTTTAAATAACTTTCAAAGGGTTGAGAAGCTGTTAAAAAGCAATGAAATACTGATTATCTACACAGGCATGTCTTTTATATTTATTTGCAGTCCCTGGAATATAAATGAATAGAAACGACCGTGGTCACAAATTGAGGGACTAGTTTATATACCCATTTTAATATAGAATCAATCCCCCGCTTTATATCTAATTATAATTTTTTGTTTATCAAATTATGATTAGGTATGAATTCACCTCTTCTATCCCAGCTATGGATTAATTAGTAAGATTGCATCACTAAATCATTATTATCTGAAAACAAAAACCTTACACTGTAACAACATTTTTTGGTACGATGTCGAGGTATGGCACAAGGTCGGCTTGAACTGGAGAGCCCAAGCGCAATGACATGGGTTCAGGCTAAATTCTACCCACGTCTCCACGACCAACGATGCTCTGGCGTCGATATTTCACCGACCCTACAACTTTGGTGCAATGAGGAAGGCGCTACCGAAGAGTTGGAGTCATCGGGACTAAGCATCTCTCATTACCTTTTAAAGGTATTAATCCGTCTCTTCCCTCCAGTTATGGATTAAATAACAGAAGAGACTGTGTTCTATAGCTTTGGCTGGCAATGTGTCTACCGCAGAAAATAATGGCAACCTAATGCGGGATAATCTTCTGCTCAGTCAGTCATGTCTCTTTTGAGACATGATTGCTCAAGCGTGTATCACGTATGGCACTTAACTGACTGATTGTCCGAAAACAGAAACTCGATTGAGAGATAAAATCTAGTCTGACCGCCAGAGGGTAGATACCACACTTAGTGTTTACCCGTCCCCTCACAGTAACTGGATATGGCGTGGTTTAAAGTGCATGCACATGTGCCAAGTTTTTTTTTTCTTAAAAAGTATCCAGTTCCGCCAACCAACGTCGTGCTGGCATTGATATTCCACCGACTCTCCATCTTTGCTTCAATAAAGGAGGTGCTACCGCAGAGTTGAAAACCCCGATGCCAGGCATCTATTATGTTCTATCTGAAAAACAGAAACACAGTTGAGAGATAAAATATAGTTTGCTTGAAAACATATACACATTGATTCCAGCCCAATTGTCATGAATTGAGGAAAAGCGTTACTCGAGTAGCACTGCCTGTTCGCACAATGAATCGTAATATTAGCCTTTTCTTTATAAGGAAATTTTGATCGAGAAAAGGCTATTACCACTTACCATTACTATATCCACAGCATATATAAGACGAAATGTCAACATCGGTAAATATAGTAATTTTAGTAAACATTAATTAAAAATTCTGATGTTAATGGCCATGCATATTTTCTTGTAGTTACAGAGAAACGACAAAAAAAAAAAAAAATCACGTAATAGAGAAATGTCAGCATTTTCCCGCTGAGAGAAAAAAATTGCCTTTGGAATTGGTTTGACGATCGCGACAAACCCGATGTTTAAAAGGGCAACAAGTTTTATCAGTTGGGAGGAGGTATTTGTCAGTTAAATGCCATAGATAGATAGATAGATAGATAGATATGAACAGACACACACACACACATATATATATATATATATATATATATATACAGAAAGACAGAGAAAGAGAGACAGAGGGAAATGATTTTCTAAGTGCGGCTTAGATACAGCACAAGGTCGAAAATATGGGCTACCAAGTAGGGATCACACTCACTAGTCAACTGTAATAAGTTCTATGAAGGACAAGCTGCCTCATCGTTACACCGCGTCGAGGTACCCATATATATATATATATATATATATATATATATATATATATATACATATATATATATATATATAATAGTATCGAGGTAGTAGATAATTTTCTAAACATATATTGTTAAATATAACAGACAATGGATGTCTATTATGTTTAATCATGAGCCGTTCTAAACATCGTATTTATACCTTTAATTTTAGGTGAAAATGAAGTTTTTTTGTCGAATTTTGCATTAGAGTTGTTGCTTTATTAGTTAGACCCGGGATTTATTGAGTGATGAAAGACTGAGAGGTAGATATAAGCAGACTAGGATAGATAGATAGATAGATAGATAGATAGATAGATAGATAGATAGATCGGACGAACGAGCAAAAAGATGTAGAGAGACGGACTATCGCCCGGTTCACACTCCACCCACATCTATTAAACAGGTAAAGAGGCGCATCCCTTGTTTCCTGTTTAGGATGCGGTTTCCGGTTTTCTCTTTTCTAATCTTCTCACTTTGTTTTTTTTTCAATTAGAGTAGATAGACTAAACTATCGCCCGATTCACACTCCACCCACATCTACTGAACAGGTGAAGAGGCTCATACCTTGTTTCCTGTTTAGGATGCGGTTTCCGGTTTTCTCTTTTCCAATCTCTTCACTCTTATGTAACCCCCTGCACATCAGTGGCGTTACCGCCTTGCTCGGGGTGATATGATTAAAAAAAAAAAAGACAGACATAGATATATAGAGTGGAGAACCTGAATTATTTTAGGACAAGAAATACTAAAAGAGAGAGAGAGAGGGGGGGGGGATTTGAGTAGGTATTTTGGTTGTTTTTGTTTAGCGGCATTTTAATACCACTATGAGTTACATACTGCCGAAATCTAAATATTTATTACGCAACTTTATGCCTTCAGCAACAGATATTCTGTACAAAATTCTATACTTTCAGGGCCAGCAGATGTTTTTTTTTATTTTTTATTTTTATTTTTTTTAGGTATGTAGTTCAGAGATGATAAAGTGTATTTCTGGTAATTTTATCAAAAGAATGTATTTTTATTTTAGGGCCTTGAATAAATTCTCGCTGATTTTTCATAAAAAGTAATGTTTTATTGACAAAAATTAGTAAAAAACATCTCACTGAAAATATTGCCCATCATTTGCCACTATTTGTTTTCCTATCTTTCTGGCAGCATTTGAATTCCACGAAGGAAAAACGACACGTCTTTTGAGGCTAAACACGAGTCGACCTATTTTTTGGCATCTTCATAAGAATCAAATTGCTGCTCGGCCAGTTCATGTGTCATGGATCAGAAAAAATGATAATAGTACGAGTCAATCTCTGGAGAATTCGGCGGGTGGGGTACTAGTTAAGCGTTTCCAAGTAGGTTTTTACCCGTTTTGCAACATATGGCCTAGCCTTTTTTTCTGTTCCTATCGCAGCCGTTTTTTCTTCAATGCTCGACTCAAATGCACCAATTGTAGTCAATGCTGGAAAGAGCTATAACAGCTATTGGACTATAGAAACCTGTTTTCCAAGATAAATATATGAATAGACTGGTATAGATAAAAAGAAACTAATCATGCCGAGAAAGAGAGAATGTTGATATTCCACACTACTTCAAATAAAAGATTAGGAAGGAAACGTCGATCAATGTTGGAAAGAGATATAACAGCTACTGGACTAGAGAAACCTGTTTTTAAAGAAAGATATATGAATAGACTGGTATAGATAAAAAGACACAAATAAGGCCGAGAATGAGAGAATGTAGACACTCCACACTACTTCAAATAAAAGGTTAAGGAGGAAACACCCATCAATGC